>AYEL01082944.1:0-28388 GCA_000484575.1 Olivierus martensii | reverse complement strand
AAAACAAAAGCACCAGGCTATCTAGTAGTAAATAGAAATCTGTGGAAAGTACTGTACATATCAAGTTACTGCACACACATTCTACACTTCTGTAACGCCACAATCCTCCTGTCGGTGACTTTTGGTACTAAATTTGTTTTCTTTCGAAATCGAAACCGCATGTTCCGCTATGTACAGTACGTCCACCAAATTTTGTTACATTTCGACCAATACATGACGCGCTAGAAAGCTGTGAACACCTCACGGTTATTTTATGGTCACCCAGTATTTTGAAAATTTATTTTTGCTATACATATTAATAGTATAATATTGGCCATTACAATGTTCCGAGATTGCATGACGTCATGACACACATCGTCGAAGATGAACCCATCACGTTTCTTATTGCCAATTTTGAAAAAGTGAGTCGGGATTATCATTACCCAAAACTCAAATAAAATACCCAATAAATAAATAAATTGGAAATAAGCAAATATAAAGAAAAGGTTTGAGTTTGATTCTTCACAAACTGTGACGTAATTCTACTCAAATTGTTTCGCCCCTGGTAACAAATACTATGAGATATTTTTGAAGCATGTGGAAAATCAATCGAATAAAATAGTGAATGAATTTTTTTGTGATTTATTAACTCTCTTATTTATCTGAATGCTATTCTTCAGTACGTAATAACAAAACAGTACTATTATGATTTATCTTCAGCACTTGTTTTTATGTGAACAAAGAGAGGAAAATTATTCTTATAAATTGATTAACTAGTATCAGAAAAAGCTATTTAAATTAGATTCATGCTACACACTAAATGATTTTACTGTTTATCACAATCCCATCTAGTTTTGAAATCAGTTTTTCCACTTTTATTGAAGTGGTTTAGAGAAAAAAACTTCAATAAAACCACTAATGATTATATTGAAAACCGTTCTCTAAACCATTCAATAACGGTTTTATTGAAGTGATTTTTCTGTAAACCACTTCAATAGAACTGTTTGGAGTATCCGGTATAATTGTCGCCTTACAGAAACACAACGAATGAGGTACATATCGAAAGGGGGGCCGAAACACACAAAAAAATCCCTAGTGGATCAGGAGTCAAAGATCAAACGTTTACGAGGTACAGAAGCATCTAGGCGGCATAGATAGTGGAGCACGGGAACGGGACACAAAAAAATCCCTAGTGGATCAGGAGTCAAAGATCAAACGTTTACGAGGTACAGAAACATCTAGGCGGCATAGGTAGTGGAGCACGGGAATGCGCGTCGCGTCGCAGACCACAGCGAGGCCAGGCTAACAGGGAGCACGGGAACGCGCGTCGCGTCGCAGACCACAGCGAGGCCAGGCACAACGTCAAACCGCATGCGCCATTTGCAACAAACGGAACTTTGCGGATCTATATCTCGTAAACGTTTGATCTTTGACCCTTGGTTCACTAGATATTTTTGTATGTTTCGGCCTCCCTTTCGATGTGTACCACTTTCAGAAGTTGCGTTTTTATTCAGTAAAATGTGATGATTTACTCAAACGTGAAGCAAAATCTAGCTTTCTTCGTGTCTAAAGCTGTTTTAGAGCTTGTCTGGCTTATTTTCTCGATGTTGAACAAGTCAATAACATTTTTTGCTCAGGTCATATGTTTTGTCGTTATGGTTACTAGCACTGTTTAGTCAACAAAAAAGTCTGTAACTATGTTTTTCCATTATTAATTGATAACTGTTTTGATTCGTTCGAGGAAATTAAACGGTAGATACTATAACAAAATCTCTTCCGCAAGAGGACCATAAAGTAAAAAGTGTTAGAAAAAGTGAATAAATTTTTAGTATTTGCAAATGTGATAAAAGGAAAATATAGTGTCGATAGAAAAACTTGCTGCAAAATTCTTTCTGATATATGGAAGTTCTTCCTGAATGAAATATAGGCTATATACAGGGTGAAGGAAAACTTCGTCGTAATATTTTATGTACTAATAGGAGACGTCGAAACAAGTTAAAAATGTCTAATTGAACACATGGTCTAAATGGCACCGTTTTCGAGTTATAACCCTTTAAAACTAGCCAATCACCATCTAGTTTACAAAGCGTCACGACGCGTCGCGTTGCCATTAAGTATCGCATTGCGTCGCTCACCTTCTTACTACCCTAATACTTCCTACTCCCCTTCTTACTAACCCGGTATTCAGTAGGAGAGCGACGCAACGCGACGCGTCTTGATGCTTTGTGTACTTGATGGTGACTGGCTAACTTTAAAGGGTTATACTCGAAAACGGTGCCATTTAGACCATATGTTCATTAGACATTTTCGACTTGTTTCGAGGTCCCCTATCAGTATACAAAATTTTACGACGAAGTTTTTCTTTTCCCTGTATATTATAGTGTATCATTTGTAGAAATCTCCGAAGGCGGGAAAGAATTAATCCAGATGGAAACAGATGAACTTCTAAATGATTATTTTGAAATAGTAGAAACTGTTTGAAGCTGACCGCATGGAGACTTTTGTCTTCTAATTAAATAAACAAAAGATAGAGTGAAAAAAGGGGTAGATCATTTTTCTACAACAGGGAAATTAGACTGATATTTAAGAAACGATGTAACGAGAGAACAGTGATGTTTAGAGAGAGAGAAAGAGGACAGACTCGACTTGTTGGGACTCGTTTTTCGACAGTTGTCAAATTAGATGATATGTAGGAAACGACGTCGAGAGAACTGTGATGTTTAGAGAGAGAAAAGACAGATTCGACTTGACCGGGCGAACAAGTGTTCGACAAGGAGATAGTTCGAGCTTCAAAAATATAGGAGAAAAAGGGAAGTCGTGTTCCTTCCTATCTGCAGCGTCCGACAAGAATGAAGAAGCATCTTAACAATACTATATTTAAGAGAAAAATATTAATAAAATTTAAGAAGAAATATGGACGAAAGAAAGAAGATAACACTTTTCTTTTCCACGTATGTATCTATATGTCCACACAACTCAGGATGGAATAGTTCTCTCTTTTGTTGAAGAGCTTGTTAAAACTGTAGCTCTTATCTTATTTTGTATATACCTCATTTACTTCTAGAGCTAATAATGTTAATTGTATATATCCTTTTGTTGCATAATATTTTAATTTTCTTGCTATTTTAATAAATATGTTAATTTTGTTTATTATCTTGGTCCTGGATCCCTGCGCCCCTTACTCAAGACTCTTATTCGAATTACTTTTGATTTCGGCCATCCTCTGCGGGATCCTCATACATTTAAAAAAAAATTGTTTTTTAAATCAACATGTTGCCTTTTTTATCTGCACTTTTACTAATTTTATTTACCACGTAAAGGATTGTGGATAAAATAATCGCTCGGCAACATTGAAGCCAAAGAATCAAGTGTAGTAAATAGGATTATTTGATATTATTCAATTCTACTTGGTTAAAACTTTTTCTATGTTTTTCATTCCTATCCGTGTATATCCAAACTTTATTTGAGTACCTGGAGATAAACTAGTTTTTACTAATTTTTTAACTTATGAGTGAAAAAGCGGGGAGAACATAACTGGATAAAAAATAAAACCACATAATGACATTCATCTAATTTGAAGGACATTATTAGCATAATCTTATAATCAACAATGAACATTTTTAATTTTCAGTATTTATGATGTTCTATTCACTTGTCTCGTCTTGAAAATAAATACATGGAAATTAATACATACAGTATATAAAACGCTTAAGGACCATATAAGGCACCACCTAAACTGTTTTTTCCATTATTCAGCTAGCTCTAACTCCATTATTGAACTACCTGAGATTGAGAACGTATTGTTATCGAATTCGGACATTTTCTGTTGTCTTTAAGTAGATATTTAGTGGGGAAGACGAATAATAATAGTCGTATTTGTGGTGGGTGGTCGGTAAATCTGACTAATTAGCCAATCAATGTGGATACAGTGAAACCATCCGCTGTTGCCCATCATTCTTAGCGTTGACTGGCCACATTAAAAAATCTTTAAAGTTAGACCAATGTTCTAATAGGAACTAATTTTAATTAGTCGATTCGCAGATTTGTATATACTGTAGACAACACTTACCCCAGGGATGACAAAAATTAGGCGCTGGATGAACAAAGGTTAGGTGTGAGTCGGAGGTCAGGTTGAGAAACAAGTGGAAATAATTCAAAAGAGGTAAAACTTATATAAACAAAAATGTCGAAGTGAATCAGGTAGAGAAAACAGAATAGTGACGTGATAGCTGACGAGAAAGCAAAAAAAAAAAAAAAAAAAAAAAACAAAAAAAAAAAAAAAAAAAAAAAAAAAAAAAAAAAAAAAAAAAAAAAAAAAAAAAAAAAGACAGAGCTGATGCTACTTGAATGATAGCATTGGAAGGTATTAATAGGGGAACTCATGTTTTATCAGACAATTTTACTGGTTTTACTTTACAAACTTTATCAATTTCTCCCGATAATTCAACTTAAATATCAGGTGGTTGTTTTTTCTGTTGGTCGATTTCTTGGCACCCATCGTCTGAGTGTTTAGCACATCTCCGTAACCATGATGGAACTGGTCTAGATTGGACCTATTGGCTGTGCATCTAAAAAACTAAGACCCTGGTTTCCTATCTTTATTCGTTATTATTGGCCATACTTACACATTATGTATAATAATCTAAACGTTTAATCGGGTATAAGTAGAATAACTCTGCCCTCCCATGACTTCACTTCCGTTATTATTCGGAATGTGAGGCTAGGGCAGCGGCAGCTTAGGCCTAACTTTGCAATTAATATATACAATATAGCATGTTTTTCTGCCATTATTCATTTTTTCCGCGTATCCCCGGGGCCTGTTGGGAATTACTTGTGTAGATGACAGAGAAAAATTCGATATCGTTATTAGACTAGACATTGACTTCAGCTTCATCGCGTGTTATCATTTTTACCAATATAATTTTATTCCTATATACCACTCTTCTGGAGTAAACTGAAAAGAATGTTTTTTGGGTCCATCATAGAATTATAACGTTATTTGCATTAAATAATGTATTCAGAGTTGAATGTTATTATTATCATTTATATCGCGAATTATATTGTAGAATATATATAAACGCCGGCGGTGTATTTCATGACGACAGCATCGGAAGGCAGTATTAAGTCTATGGGATCCCATAGTAATCCTCTGGTAATAGGATTATTATAGGATTCCATAGATACCTCCATAAACTCCCTGTTTTTCTCCTAGTATATATGTCCCAATATATCGTTTCATACTAGTATATATTTCCCAATATATCGTTTTCTCCTAGTACTCTATATATTTCCCAATATATCGTTTCCTCCTAATACTATATATATTTCCCAATATATCTAGTATATATTTTCCAAGAATCATCGTCATATCTTATGACGATGATTCTTGGCGGCTCAATTTCGGGTAATAAGGTTAGGGGACGACAGAGGGTGGAAGCGCAGAGAGCGGGGGTTTCCGATTGGCAGGAAAAGTACAAAAAATGCCGACGCGCCCTGGCAATGGTCCGACACGCCGATAGATGGCGATACAGTACGGTAATCATCTATCCGATGTGGACTCGACGTAACAGGAGGTAAAGACCCGGTCGAGCTGGAACAACTTTCGAGTGCCGGTAAGTCCGTATTTACGTAATTATATTAATAGCTGCCATCCTCTAATGGTCCATACCGGGGAGAGATTTTAATCATAAATGGCGGGAAAAGGAGGAGCGGGAGAGACGAGGAAAGGCGGTGGCCTACCAGTCGGCTGCACCGTATAACTATTTTTCCCGGGACTCGGTCCAAGAAGGAAGGTAAACACTCAGAGACTAATTTTATACTGGTAATGTATAAAAATACCCTTTTTCGAGCCACTAGTCACCGGACGGTGACTAGTGGCCCGAAAAAAAGAAGATAGTAGAAACTGGAAAGGTGCCGGAGGACGACGGGGGGACTAGCGACATTGCCGGAAGTGGCTTTAGATGTAGAAACAAATCGATAAAAGCAGCATTGCGGATGGCCGAGTAGATCGCGCTACTTTCTTGTCCGATAATCGATCGATGTTGGGTCAGAAAATGTAGCGGTCGAATCCCTATCAGGTATAGTAAGATGGGGTGGACATATTAATTATCGGAAACGGATTATTTTTTCTATGGAGGGTTATTAAGGGCGAGGTAGATTTCTCCGGTCCAACACGGCCGTATTTTTTACAGAGCTTCTTCTACCCCACTGCTGGATACTGCCGCCTCTTTCGAGCCATGTTGGATAGGAGAAAATCTTTCTCCTCCTGGAATACGTCACCAGTAGCAAAATAAGATGGATGCGAGTCTTCCGCCCGACGGATATTGGGAGACAGATATGCTAATTTAAAATGGCGGATGCGTCCGTTTCTTCCCCAATTAGCTCGAGAAAAATGTCATTTCCAGAACCTGGGTGTAAGTGAGCGTCAATAGTTCAGTAGAAACTGGCAACGGGTCCTTTTATAGATGCGGTGCCAATTCTTTTCAGTAGGTACAGTGTCGGGGATAGGGAAATCCGTCCCATTAGGCAGTGGCCCCATCCCATTTAAATGAGGTAGAGACTGTACATATTCTATCTTCCATCCTAGGTGGATATTACTGGTCAATATTCGATTGGTTGACTAACATTGTAGTAGGAAGTAGAGTGGAGGAGGACCAGTAGCCGACAGAATTAATTCATCTGGCTGACCCATCCCGCCGCCGCTCTTACGGAATGGATGAGGTGATGGGACCATTTTGGACGATAGATTATTACTAAATTAATTCTATCGTTAGAATGGCTACCGCGGTGGGATTTACATTGCCTAGGTTGGGAAGATGGAGACGATAACTTACGCTGGAATGACAATGACCGAAATTATTTTGATCAATAGTTGAGGCCACTCTATCGAATATTAAGTGGTGGAGCCACCGACTGATGGGTAGGTGGGGAAGGTAAAGAACGAGCTTGGGCTCGTAAGAAACTTTCTTGGAGTAGAATCCAAGTATCCAAACTGGGTCTCCTGAAGTGTAGAGCCGAAACGTTCCCAGGCAATCCAAGATTTTGGCACCCAGTATATGTAATTGATGACCGTTCCTGTAATTCCCCGACACTTAAGACTGGTTTATAGTCCAACTGCAGCATGCCGTTTCAAGGTCGCTAGCAGTCGTTGGACGTTCGACGTTAACGTCATGGTTTATAGTCAAAATTCTATCAACGTCAAACTTAGCGCAGCGTCAAACGTTACGATTAAAATTTCCTCTACTTGGAATTTCTCACGCTAGACCAGAATACCTTGCGCAATCCAAGATAGGAGATCGGCCGTTATTCTTGTACGAGATTATGATAAGCACATGATTATTTTCTTCTATCAAATATTGAATGAACATATAGTCTTTTATTCTTTTTTCTTCAATCTTCTCATTAATAATATAAGCGATATATTTCGTTTCGAAAAAGTGTCCATCTTCGTAAAGAATTATGGAGCATGCATAAAACTGTGAATGATGGGAACGTTGTTTGTTATTTCTAGCGTTGTGAAGTTGTATGGTTACAGTCTGGCGCCAAACGCTGAAATTAAACGAAACTGCGCGAACGCAGCTACCATAACGTGTCGCTGCAGTTGGACTATAAACCAGCCTTTAGTACCCGACCGAGTGCTTTGGCGGTAAATGCGTTCAAAATCTATACAGCCCTTAATATGCATTATAAAGGTGGATTTACATTATCCGAGCGCGTGGCCACTAGCAAGATAGCGAATGTTCGTATTCGCCAGTCAACAGTTTACTAGTCCCCAGGGGTACGTGATTTTTACACATTTACTCCTAGGGGTGCGCGAGTTTTGTTGATCATAAAACATGCCTTCGTATGTGGCTACGATTATTATTATTTATTGGTAAAAGCAGTCGTCTTATGTTTATTGATTGTTAAAGGAGTACAAGATTAAAAAGTTTGGGAACCGCTAGTTTACTCTATCTGTGAATGTATTCATTCGTCTGTCATCGTCATTACCACTCAGAACCGTGCAAATGGGCCGAACCGAAACCCCATGTATCAGGGTCCCAGAATCGAATAAGATATTTAAAAATTTAATAAATTAATAAATTAAATTAATGCATATCTTGATATCCTCATCAACTTGTTTGGATGACATACAGTCATATATTGTATATACAATTTAGCCATCGTGCACTTTCACATATTTGATGTGTTTTGATGCTTGACAGACTAAATAATATATTTTTACAAAAATCACTGGTTAACTTAAGAATGTATAATATTAATTTCTAATATTTTTTAATGAATAATGTAATAAAAGTTTAATAGAGTTTAATGAAAATATCGATCGGACCAGTTTATATTTTTGGATCAAAACAGAGACAAATAGAGAAACAGTTAGAGGAAAACAAAATTACTAGCAGAATATGTCCGTTGTTTGATGGTCTATTTATATTAAATCTAATGCCTACATTTAATATGTATTGTAGGTAATTGTTTTTTATTAAATGTTTTATTGATATTATATTTTCTTATAAATTGTGACATATTGTAATAATTGTAGGCATTAAAGCATAATAAATGTATGTTCTATTTAGTAGCTTTTTTCTCAAATTAAATAAAGAGCATCTCTCTACTCTCTTGTCATTAGGACCCAAAGTATCTTGTTGGCCGGATGGCCGCGTGATAAAGCTTTGGCTTACCATCCTGGAGGATCCGGGTCCCACACCTCCAGTTTTTCAGGAGGGTCCAGGAGGATCCGGGTCCCACACCTCCAGTTTTTCAGGAGGGGTCCAGGCCCAGCCTGTTGAACCCCATCCTTCAACCATCCGGTTGACCTCATCATGGGTTCTGGCCAGCCTGTGATGGGCGCTATAAATGGCCGCCGCCAGATACAGAATATCCCATGAGAATATTCGGAGCGGAGTAATATAACTAACCTATCCTAACCTAACCAAAGTATCTTGGCACGGCCAAGCCAGAAGGGATAAAGTATATTCTCTCAAATTTTGATATAAACTTCTCATTGTATATTTATTTTATTGTAATGATTATATTATAAACGCAAATAGAATGTAATTATTTATTATTATATCTAGGACATATGCAAAATGCATGGGCAAATGACACTCTATTCTCTCTCAACTTAGATGGCACTGTTGTCAACGTTTGGTGATCGAGTTTAATAATCGTTTTATTCCTCGTATTTGATTGAGACGTAATGTTTAATTGCTGCTGGGCAGATTGATTGTATTACTTAAGCCATCATATCACCCTTGGGATATGCTATAATTGATGGCAGCCACTTTTAGAGCCCATCACCGGTTGGCCAACATCTTATAATGGGATCAACCGTTTAAGAATGGTGTTTAACGGGTCGATCCTGGACTCCTCTAAGATGGTAAGCGAATGCTTACCATGCAGCCATCAGACTGACAATTGCTGGTGGGAGTTTGTTTTTATTATGGAGCAATACGAAGAAAAGAAGAAACACATTACTGCAAATGAAAATTATAAATATGGAAGTTAGGTTAGGTTAGTTAAGCCGCCATATCTCACGAGGAATATTATTGTATCTGGCGGCGGCCATTTATAGAGCCCATCACAGACTGGCCAGCACACATAATGGGGTCAGCCGGATGGTTGAAGGATGGGGTTCAGCGGGCCGGGCCTGAACCCCTCCTGAAAAACTGGAGGTGTGGGACCAGGATTTGAACCTGAATCCTCCAAGATGGTAAGTCACAGCTTTACCACGCGACTATAAATAAGAGGAAGTATATTTATGGCTGATTTAAGAATGACTACTTAAGCCTTGTTGACATTAGTCACCATCAAGTTGCGGTACATGTAATCGACTTGAGCGAATCGTCTGTTCATTTGATCAAGTCATTGAAACAAGTAGATTAAATCAAAATGTGTCAACTGAAATACCGGTAATCCGTACGGGAATTGCTTTAACCACAGCCAACTTTTGTCTTTGCTGCTCTCTATACTTATTGCTGTAACTGACGAAGACCTAGTTACCACGAAACAGTTCTAACAACAGTCAGGAATTATGACTAATTAAATTTTAAGAGGATCACTTTAGTTTATGATCAAAGTAATAATACTCTAGAAATGGATCCATAGTAGAAAAATCATTTAATTATATTGTATACAGGCTGAAGAAAAACTTTGTTGTAATGGATCCATAGTAGAAAAATCATTTAATTATATTGTATACAGGCTGAAGAAAAACTTTACAACAAAGTTTTGCATACTGATAGGGGGCATCGAAACAAATCTAAAATGTAATAAACATATGGTCTAAATGGCACCATTTTCGAGTTAGGACCCTTTAAACTTAGCCAATCACAATCGAATATGCGAAGAACTATCAATCATAATGGAGAGCGACACAACGCGTGGTAATGGTGCTTCCCGTGCTCGATTATGATTGGTTACTTTAAAGAATTCAAAAAATTGCCATTTAGACCATATGTTCCTTCACATTTTTTGACTTGTTTTGATGCCCCCTATCAACTTTATGACGAAGTTTTTCTTCACCCTGTAATTATAATATACAATTTATAATATATAATTTATAATATGAGGATAGAATTTTTATATTGATCTAATAATTGAAATATAAATATAAAAACATATATTAATAGATAATTATTTGACTAATGGAACAAATTACATTTTGTGTTTATCCCGGAAATTTTCTAATCCAGAAAATTTTCCTCATTCTACTACTGTCACCACTTAAATCAATCTTATTTACAACTTTCAACACCATCAGCTCGAGTCAGTTTGAAAATATAGAAGTCAAGTAGCAGTTCACATTATTCAAGTTATTTTTCGAGGCAAGTAAAAAGTAGATTAAGCGTTTTACTTACTTGAAACTTGAAAACACATTTCCATTTTACTTGAAATAAGACGTTCATCTTTGGTTGCGTTAAGAAATTTGGAAAGATTTTTGCTAACATGAACGTCTCATTTTATTCGAATTCAAGTAAATAAACTTGAAAACTCTTGAAAGGTGTTTTCAAGTTTCAAATAAATACATATTTACTGTACTTTTTTACTTGTCTTGAAAGATAATTTGAATAATGTAAACTACTACTTGACTACGATGTTTCAAATTGACTGGAGTTGATGTTGGTGAAACCGTGCTCGATTGAAGATACGGTAGTATAAAAGCAAAATTATTTTAGATATAATTTTTTTCCCGAGATAAAAACCAAAAAGTGAACGTAAGATCTTACTCCTATGAAAATAAACAACGATTTGAAAAAAATATATTTATATCTTCAAATCAATTCACGCTTTCTGGAGAATTTCCAATTTTATTCGGAATGATGCCAGCCATTTGGGAAATATCACGTGACATAAACACGACACCCCATAGAACCAATCAAGAAAAGAAAAAGAAATGTATTTAAATTGAAGTAAAAAGTTAAATAAATTTTTTCCCTCCATTTTTCTCTAGAAAAATCTATCAATTATTTTCGAAGTATCGATATTATTTAATACGTCTTGGTCCATATACAATAGCATTTTCTTCTGATATTGTACTCCTCGGATTGTTTTTTTATCTTTTTTAAGACAGAGAAAGATCTTTCTCCTGATGAATTATTCATTGAAAAGAAAGGGAAATGAGAAGAAGAAAAGTCTAAGATATATGATAGATTCCTAGTAAAGAAAGTGTGGTAGGCCACTAGAGAAACAAAAGAACAAAAGGGCAGGTATGCCCACTAAACAACAATAACAAAAAAGAAACAAAGCAAAACAATTGGTAGAACCAACACTCTGGAAACGGGCCACTAACTCAGTGTCTAGTTAACAATATAACAAATATAAACTCGAGGGCATCTCCAACACACTGGAGACAGGTCACCAACTTAGCGAACGCAGCCAACATTACAGGAAAGCAAAACACGTGTCAGTAGCTCCAACACTTTGAGCCCAACTACCTGACCGCAGAAATAAAAGAATAACAAAACAGAATCCAGACAGTCCTGAATACAGAAAAAAAGTCAAAGGGGGCTGGCGCGTTTTATGTTTTTTTTATTATTATTATCGTAGTAAGACACAATTATTTTTTGCACATAATTTAAACGGATTTTGATGGTGAGCGGACTATGCGGCACACCATCAAAATTGATGACTTGAAGGGCGCAACAAAAATTTTCGCTCAGGGCTCTAAAAGCTCTAGAGCTGGTATTGACCACTATGTATAAGAAGACGAATACAAAGTACTTTTAAATGTACCAATGGTGCGTTTAAAAGCACTATGTGTGGCACTCTTATAAAACTTTGAAATAGATTAAAAACAGAATTTAAAATGTTGTTATAATTGATAACTATAGGGATAACGAAACTTCTGGAGATTTGACAAATCTGAAAAATAGGTGAATGTAGTGTCGGATGATGTAAGATTTTTAATTGGCACATGGTAGACGAATAGATTATTCGATATTAAGTTATTAATAAACTTCTTGGTATGTCAACATCTTGTCGAATAATCACGCCATATATAGAAAGAAGAACAATTGAAGGTTTTAAAAGCTTTCTGGCTGAAATCTCTAGATCATTGGTTCTCAACCACTGTGCCCGGCACACTAGTGTGCCGTCAAACCTTTCACGGTTTGCCGCGAAAAATTAAGAATGAATTGTATATATGTAATTGCATGAATCATATATATCAATAGTGAAACGGGGTTGGCTGGATATTCCTTTTGCAGTCGAACCACTGTATCGATTCCTATAAATAGGGTATAGTTAGAAAAATGTAACCCCCTCGAATTTCTGCGACAGCCAAAATTTTTTGTCGTTATTCATAATTTTAAAATTAATGAATAAAAACTAAATTAAAATTATAGTTTCTTTAAAAATACAAAATCTGCAGGTGGCGCTAGAACTTAATAAGGGCCACCATTTTAGATCCCGTGTACGAGTACGTCTGTATATGAATGTAATAAATATAATAATAAAAATTCGTTGTTAAATCTTAATTATTATTTAAAATATTAAAAAGGAGTACCTCAACAGAAAAAAAAGGTTGAGAACCACTGCTCTAGATTGATTCAGTATGGCGGCAAAAAGACGGATAATTATGTAACCAATACTTTGAAGTGGCCGAATAGATAGTAAGTACCTACTAAAATATAAGAAAAGATACAAGCATTTATCCAGGAAATTAAACCGGGTTTATTTTTCATTAGTTTTAAATTTTTCCAGGTGAAACTGTGCGCTCTATTAATTTTTCCAATAATATTGTGGTTATGATAATAGAAATTAAACCGGGTTTATTTTTCATTAGTTTTAAATTTTTCCAGGTGAAACTGTGCGCTCTACTAATTTTTCCAATAATAATGTGGATATGATGATAGAAGATGAGTTGGCTGTCCAGAGAGTTTTCCTAAAATCGATGCTAGAAAACAGATTCTGGTTTGGTTTTATAGAAAAATCCACGGACACTTTTGTCTAAATTTATTGTTTTTACTCAGTCAAGTTTTAATGACTTCGATATCGTCTATTAGGTTATTAATGACGTGTTACAGGTTTGGATACGATCAGCATAACAAGTGTTAAAGATTGGAAAATTAATATCAGATTTATAAATAGAGCAAAAAGAAAATCACCGAGTGGAAATGCTTGAGCTATTCCCATATTTGGGTTTATGATTTTATCGGGTTTATTCGCTAGTTTCATTATATATGATTTGTTATAAAGGAATTTAACAACCCAGTTAGCACGCTTAGATCGATATCAAATACTTCTAGTAATGCACTATTTATGGTGTCATATGTTAGATCTAGAAATGCAGTGAATGTTTTCTGGTTTGATTCATAATTATTATAAATATATTCAATAAAATGTAATAAGTTGATAGTACAGTAGTTGATCTAATCCTTAATGAGCTAGCAAGATAAATCAACTTTAACAACACTTTTTATACTTTTCCAAAACTGTTAGAGATAGCGAGGAAACTGCAGGATTTGCATTATAGCTATCTACAGGATGATTCAGAAGGTTGGGAAAAAATTGAAGGAGCATGTAGAGGAGGCAAAAGTTCTTAGGATCATTTTTTGATTTGGGGTTTCGTTAAAAAGATATAATTTCATTGATCTGTTATCAGACTCTCAGTAGTAGAACCTGTCTAAAAATGGTTGCGGCTTGGCTTACTTTCCACATTTTATACACGTTTTACACCTAGAGAAAATGACGTCACGAAACTTTCAGGTGTTATATATGACCCTAAGAACTTTTGCTTAGAATTACCTCCTCTACATGCTTCTTCAATTTTTCCCCAACCTTCTAAATCACCCCGAATATTTTTCACCACCACTAGGATTATTTTAAATTTTATCCATTCTTCGGGTATGCAACCTTCTATTAAAATAAGTCAAAATAGAAAGATTATATGGTCAATGACATAAGTAATAATATAATTTTATAAAAAAAAAATCATTAGTATTCCAGAAATGTTTTTGGTATGGTTTTCCCAAGACTTTAACATAGAGGACTAGATCACTACTTAGGTTGGCGTTAAAAAATAGTTGATCCAAAGGAAGAAAATCGGTGTTGTTCGGATTAATGAATTTTTTATGAATTTATTAGTTAACTGCTGGTGAATTTCTGGCGGAATATCTTTTTTGAAGAAGTTCTGGATTGATTTTTCCCCATTGATTCTTGATAAATGGCTCCATAACAGCTTTACATTGTTTTTAAAATTCTCAGTAATTTTTTAAAGTATCTTAAAGTGATCGTGTTTATATGAAATTAATTCTTGATAAATGGCTCCATAACAGCTTTACATTGTTTTTAAAATTCTCAGTAATTTTTTAAGTGATCGTGTTTATATGAAATTAAATACTGACTAAGTTTGTTGTGATTGAATAAGTTAGAAAGTCGTCTATGTTTATGTCTTTGTTTCATGATAATGTGTAGCACACATTATCATGATGAAGTAGTTTGAGAGGCTTTCTTGAGATTAGGACTGTTGTTATTAAGATTTGCATAATTAAAATGAGAATAGAATGACCTTATAATCATCAGAAATTCAGATGTAACAAATTATCATAGTATGTTGTGGGGATTGATATACAGAAGGACAAATAGGTATCGATTCTAGTACTATATTTATAAATTTTAACATTATTGTTGTTAACTTAATATATGCTTTAACATCTATTAACAGTGGTTTTGATACTTACTCTAGATACAGTCAAACCTCGATTCACGAACTTAATTTGTTCCTGACGATCGTTCGTAAACCGAATCTATTTTCCCCATAGGAATTAACGTAAAATGGATTAATCCGTTCGGATTGATCACCCCAGATGATTGCTTATTTAAACTTTTACAACAGTACTTTATGCACAAGCTCAATGGAAACCATTAAATCTATCTTTAAACACTACACTACAAATAGAAAAGATAAACACTACACTAAACGGATCAAATATAGACAAAAACTTAATTTAGTTTTACCGTACCTGTATGGAGGAGAGTTGATGACGTAAATGGAAGGTGGTGAGGAAGTGAAATGTTATTATTTGGAAGGGGATTATCTTTCTTTTTTCTGTCTCTTGGCACACTCGACACTGCTTCAGATTCACTGAGCTTCTGTCTCACTAAAAAGTTGTCCAGTGTGATTTATTTTTGTCTAAATTTTAAAATGTTTCTAAAGTGACACGTCGCATTATCATTGAAAATGTTTAAGTTGAGGGCTTGCATGTTCCAACTCGAGACACAATATGTCATCCGCGACGCTATGTGTTCGGAAAATTTGTTCGTAAACCGAATTGTTCATTATGACTGTATGAACAATTTTTTAAAATGATTCCTAAGATTGGAATTTTATCAAAATCATCGTTATTAGTAAGCTTAAGATATATGATCAATGTCATATTCCGTGTTATCTAATTTTCCGGATGGATACATGGATGATTTTTTTCATTGTTATGGTCGAATGAATTATCTGATATGTGTATTTGAGCAATAAGATAGTTTATTCTTTAATTCGCTATTATTGTTCTAGCTACATTAAATGTATCATTAAGTTTTATCACTTAGTTGTTTACTTTAGATAGTGCACATATATCGTGTATAGTTTTAATCGCTCGAAAGTCTCCGCACAGCTTAAAACAGTTTCATCCACCATTGTTAATGTTTCGTCAATTATAAATGAGATTACTTCAAGTTTAGTACGCATTTCCAGCTCTTTGTCCTCAATTTACTTAATATATTATTTACTTTGCTAAATTCAAACGATACCTTATTCATTATAACTAATATGGCCTAATTAGAGATTAATAGTTTATATAATATACCTTTAAGTGCACTAGAGATGACATCAAACAAAGATGGGAAGTTCCTGCCTCCATAATAATGATCATTACCGAGTTCAACTTAGACGACAATTCTTTCGATGGATTCTCTGCAACATTAAGCTTTTTGAGATTCTTTAGACACTTTTTTAACTTCTTTTTGGATATATTTGCACAGTGAGACTGAAAAATATGATTACTGTTTTGTGTACATTTAAAAAAATCTACATTAGATCCCAATTCACTCAAAAAGCTGCAAGAGTTTGTTCAAAGATTTTGCAGCTTGAACAAGCAAAGAAATGCTTGTTCAAGCTGCAAGAGCAATCAAGAAACGCAATTTGTATTAGAAACTGAGAAGTTGAGTTCACAATTCTTGCATTTCTAGTTATTTTTGTTTCTTTAGATTCATTACAGTTTCTTAAAATTGGTTCTAGTGTAACCATCATAGTCATGGTGATAGGCGTGTTGGCTTCTATTATATCGTTAAAGCTCTTTTGGTAGAGAGCAACTGATTTGGTGGCCATCTCTTGCAATCTTGGTGAGAGATATTCCATCCGAAAAGCAAAAAAAAAGAGATGCAGTCAACGGAGTTAACAGTACTTAAATGACGTATAGGAGAGCTGGCAGACAATCCCATGGTTTCGCTTGATGGTTTTACTTTAGAAATGAAAAAATACTTGATGAAACTAGGCAAATTTTATAAAGTTAGCGATGGATTTTTATTGTTAGTCAAAGATTGTGTCGCCCTTATTGACTTTGGTGTTCCTCAAAAAGGTTTTTATAATTCTGAGGTCCGCGGGGGTCGAAAAGCTGCGAGTGCCCGTTTAAAGTTTGAATGTTAGGTCCTGATATCAGGAACAGCTTAGACAGTGTTGCTCCAGCACGATGAATGATATATAGCGAAAAACTAGAAGCAACGTGAGTAAATCGCGTGTCAGGGATCCGGAGACTGAAGGGAGAAGCAGGTAAATAATAGATATCGTCGGCGGATTGGCCACATGGAAACGCTTTGGCTTTCCATTTTAGACTCAAATTCGAGTCTCGGGTCCCATCCCTTGAAAATGTTTATCACAGGGTCCGGGCTCGGTCTCCAATCATCCGTCTGACCCTTCAGCAAGAGTGGGTAGACTGTGGAAGTACTTGTTTCGCGCTGTCATTTAGTATTCTTATAGAATGGAAAGTGGCGTCATCTGTTAACCGAAAAAAATAATAGACATCTTAAACTATTTTATAAAACAAAAAAATTAATATTAATTGGATATAATAATAATACAGTGGGTGATCGGTTAACGAACAGTTCGGATAACGAACACTTTCGCGAAAGATTTTTATGTTCGGATATAACGAACACCTCACAGAATTAACAGTGGTTTTACCCATTAAACTGAACTCGGAGACAATTTAAAACAAATCAAAGATTTGATTAAGTAAAGGAAGTAAGAGTTTTTACAATTTTTGCGCGTGTAGAAAATTGCCTTGAAAATAAGTGTTACGGAATGAAGTCTATTGTTTTTAAGGACTCGGAGACTGAAAAAATGTTTTTGTCCAGAATCAGTTCTTTTCGATATTGTTGTCTTTCATAAATCTCCACATCACAGTTGGAGAAAAACACAAACAGTTGAGCTTGGTTTCGGGTCGTGTCACTTCATCCGACCTGATGTCCTTATTCCGACCTTATTGAAGCACGGAGAAAGTGGTATAGTTTGAAAGGGAAGACATAAACATTCAAAACATCCCTAGTAGACCAGGGGTCAAAGGTTAAAGGTTTTACGAGATACATTGGCGTATAGGCGGCATAGGTAACTGAGCACGGGAATGGGATGCATCGTGTTGCAGAATGCGGCGAGGTCAGGCACAATGTCAAACCGCATGCACTGTTTGCAACCAATGGAATTTTGCGGCTCTATATCTCGTGCGGCTTTGACCTTTTGCCCCTGGTCCATTAGGGATTTTTAGGTGTTTCCGCTCCCCTTTCGATCTGTACCATTTTCGCCATGCATAAGGTTTGTGCTCTAGTTGAATTCTATTCTCTGAATTTTTGTAATTGCTTTTCTGAACTTTTTATTAAAAAAAACTGATAATATTATGGGGCCTAAAAAGAGTGGGGTGTCACGAACTATGCTCACCATAGAAACCAAGCAAGAGATAATAGCCAAGGTAGAGAGTGGGCAGAAGATGTCTGATGTTGCTGGGCAGTATGGCTTGAACAGGTTTACAGTAGGCACAATCTTAGCTAAGAAAGATATAATCAAGAAGACTCAAGCAGCTAAAGGAGTAACGAAAATCACATCAGAGAAACAGAGATGTGTCATTCGTGAAAAAATGGAGAAATTGCTTTTAATTTGGATAAAAGAAAGGACAATGAAAAGTGATGTAACTAGTATGACTATCGTTCAAGAGAAGGCTAGAAAAATTTTTGAAGAACTGAAGAAACAAACTCCACATTCACATGAGGAGAGAGAATTCAAAGGTACCACTGGATGGTTTGCAAAGTTTAGAAGGAGTTCTGGCATTAATCATGTGGTAATGCTCCGTGAGTCTGCTACTGCAGATAAAGAAGAAGCTGAGAAGTTCTGTTTCAAATTTCAAGAATTCATTAAAAAAGAAGGATATTGTCCACAACAAAGTTTTAATTATGATGAAACTGGTTTATTTTGGAACTCATGCCATCATGAAAGATGAGCAAAATATTCCTGGACATAAACCCATGAAAAACCGATTGACTTTACTTTTGGGAGCAAATGCTAGTGGTGATATGAAGCTTAAGCCACTTCTTGTCTATCACTCTGAGAACTCTAGAGCATTAAAAAAAATTCCATAATTAAAGAAAGATTGCCAGTGATGTGGAGATCGAATGAAAGGGTATGGTTCGCGCAGGCTCTTTTCAAACACTGACTTCTTAAAGTTTGTGCCCCAAGCATCAAAAATTACCTTCAGACCAATGAATTGTCATTGAAAGCACTGTTGCTATTGGATAATGTGCCAGGTCACCCAAAAGATCTTGAATATAATTTGCTGGAAGACTTTCCCTGGCTGACAATTCAGTTTCTGCATGCAAAAATACCGCTTCGTTGATTCATCCAATGGATCAGGAGGTTATTGCGGGTTTCAAGAAATGTACACTGTCGCGCTGTTTCGTCGGTGTTTTGAAGCATGCCAGTTCTTCTCAATGTGACATTAAAACGTTTTGGAAAGAAAAATTTGATATTCTTGAACCTATCCGGCTCATTCAAAAGGCATGGCGAGAAGTCAATGACAATTGAATTCTGCTTGGCGAAAGTTGTATCCATCCTACATTTAGGGAGAAGGAAATGATGTTTCTGAAATTATGGATGAAATTGTGACAATTGCTAGAGATCTGAAATTGAAAGTGAATAAAGATGACATTGTAGAGCTCATAATGGAACATGAAAATGTTCTGACGACAGAAGAACTCCAATAATTCTTGAATGAACACCAAGAAACTCAGCGAGATGTGTTTTCTTCGGAAAAAGAGGAAGACCAAAGAGGATATTGAGCAGTCTACCCATGTATAAAACATTCTTGGTCCAGACTTAGCACGAAAACCTTTGATCTACCGACAGCAGTTGGCACGATCCAAGGCTGTGCGGGAAACTGCTCGTGCGGACTCGGTTTGCATCATTCGCATTCGTGCTGAAATGTGTAGGTACAACGACGATGCAACGGTATATTATGCTTGTAAATTGGTATTAACGACTGAATTGTGTGTATATTGTATAATAGTTGTTTCCAATAATTCGCAAATTTATTAAAGTTATTTTTGGATGAAAATACTTATTTATAACCAAAAAAGAACTCTACTTAACGGTCATGCGCCTACCGTGCTGTAAAAAAAGGTCATGCGCCCATCGCGCTGTAAAAATTTTCATTGCGCACTTGCTTACAAAAAGATTGGCCACCGCTGCTGTAGACTATAGGAAATCTCATAACATCATAGATACAAAATTTCCATACAATAGAGAGGAAATAAAAACAAACATTTTTGTCTCATTCTGACCCACTCTCTCCTATTATTAAATTCGATGGCTGCACTAAGAACAAAATGCCTCTGTAGTTTTTAGTTCTACAAAACAGAATGTCTAAAAATTTTTCCTCTTAAGTTTCTAGTATAAACATTCAATGAAAAAGGATTATTTGGTATAATACCATTTATATACAAAGTGGCCATATTCAATAGTTTAAAATGATATCTCTAATGTTTGAGAACCTTAGCTTATTCGGAGCAATCATTTGCTATGGATACTTTAATATTCGGCTTATCTATAGAATACTAAAGTATCCATGACAAACGACTGATCAGAATAAGTTAGAGACATTTGAGGCACGCAATAACTTAGCATTGATTAAATCTAACTATTGTGTGAGATACAGATGCGAAAACAGAAAGTCAATAATGTATTCTAGCTATTCATGTTCCTACTAAACCATGCCATTATAATAGTTTTATCATCTATGCCACGCAAATGACATCATGTAAACTTAGTTATTTTATTTATTATTCTAGGTATTTCTAAAATATTATGTTTATACGTAAAATGACTATCGAATACCATCCCTAGATCTTTATGGTTATTAGCAAAATTGAAGAAGGATGCGTTTCGTCGATTTCTCAAAGAATATATACAGTTTTAGCCACATATTTATAATTTTATTCAAATTAATTCGAAGGTTTTGCTGTTTAAGCCACTTGGACATTGTATCTCTAACCCACTTATCGAAAGATGAGTTCCAAATCTTTATATCATCGGCTTATCCTATAATTGTAGAAGTAATTATTGTCAACACTTGAAGAGTAACGCTCTCAAAGGAGAGCCTTGGTAACCCAAAATTACGTTTACATTGATTAATTTGAGATCTTTGTATACACATTCCAAAAAAGCATTTTTACACATTATTTATTATTTTTCACAAAAATATTTATTAACAAAAAAATAATTATTAACAATAATTAAAACAGAATCCTATATTTAACAAAAGTAGATTCTGTACATTGACTATAAATTATTTTATCAATTTAATTTCTTATTTACTCTATGTATATTAATACGCTGCACATTAGACTTTGTACAACCTCAAACTTTTTTATTGCTCGGCCTAAGATGGTGATTCAAATATCAATCGACGCAGGATTTTGTATATTTGTGCTGAACAAGTTTTTATTTTTACATTATATCTTTGATTTTCTTGTAATTGTCGAAAAACAAGCTAATGACAAAGTTTCAAAAATTCCCGATAGATGGCAGGATGTAATTCTTCTGGTTAGAGTCCCTAGATATATAGGGTAGCGCATTCTTTGCGCCACTAGATGTCGCCAAATTGGGCATTTTATATCTTGTTAGATAGCGAGTTATCATTGTGTTGATAGGCTTTCTGGTTGTGTTTTAAAAACAAGTCTTGTTATAGAGCTGTAAATTGTTCTAATCGAACAGAAAAGAGTCATAGGTTCTTTCCTTTGCTGCCAGGTAAAAGAAATTAGAGATAAAAAGAAGTTATTAAAAAATATTAGAAAAAAAACTTTTCCAAATACGATCTTCGTTTGCCAGGTAAGAAGCTGCTGTATTTATAAATTAGCAAAGAAATTTAGTATTATGGTTTATTTTCCATAAAGTTATCCGTAATTATTAATCAGCAGGAGGATATAAAATGGCGGCTGAATTCGCTATTCTATATCTATGGATTACTTCTATCAACATGACTTCTCATATTTTTCTTTGTCGGCTGGGAAGATAATTATGATATCAATCGATAAATAATTTTATGTAGATATGCATAATATTTTTTTAAATTTTTGCTTTGACATTTGATCTATTAGTAATTATCTAAAATCAAATATTTGTGAAATTTTATATTTCCCAATAGATGGCGAGATGTGTATGATGTCACTGTTGCATGACGCAATTAGAACTCAACTATGAATGTATTACATATCCATGATCTCAGCAGGCTGTCATCAACAGGAAAAGTTCGAAGTTTGTAAATCTTTTTTAGCTCTAAAGTATCGACTTATAATGGATAATTTGGGGCTAAAAAGAGTTTAATTGATTATTTAAACATTGAGAATAATCGTATTGAATCACTTGACTAATCTATGACGTTTTACACGTCATAGGACAGGTGCATGACCAACTTTTCTTGACTCTCGCGCGCGAAATTTTTTATTTTTAATATTATTAAAACTTTATAAATCAGTATATAGATTGTAAAGTTCGGATAGTTTAAATTATCCGTAATTTTGTTTTATGGTATAAATCCTAAAAATACTGTACATTAATCTTTTGGCATCGCAAATCCTTTTTATAATACAGTCAAAACCCTGATAAGACGCCCCGTTAAGCCGCCACCCTCGCTATCCGTCAAGAAATTCGGAGGAACGGATCTTCCCTATGTTAATGGAAACCCCGATAAGACGTCATCCGCCATCCGCCAATAGAAACGACTAAGCAAATATTCCTTTTAGTGTTATATTTGTCTTCGTTAATCCGCCAGGGGCATGTAAGATGACTCGCATCCCGAAGTTTATCAGTATTGTACATTAAAGCCATTTTGGAAGAAAAGTTTGAATGAATTGTATCGTAAGCAATAGAGCGTTTCGTCATTTCTGTTATGAGACTATCACATATAGCTAAATATGTCCCATTTTTGAATCGATCCTTTGCTGAAAAATTATCTTCATATGTGGAACGAGATTCACCTGGAAAAACTATCAATTTTATTTTACGCTTCTTCACTTGCCGGTAGTTGTCGAACAGTTCAAACTCGTTCAAATTTTTGATAGACTGTAATAGTTCTTTTCCTTCCGTTTCGAAATGCTCAAAATTTCTTCGAATTTCTTGCAAGTACTTTATTAAACTTTTAAAATGATCTGTAACTTCTTTCACTATGACTGCATTTTTTTGAAAAAATAGTTTATTGACATTATTTATTCTTTCCAAAATATTGTACCACAATACACAAAGTATGCATGTTTCTAGTTCGCAAAGTTTGAACAAAATATTTGCTGCTTCACTTCTCGTGTCGCAATTCTGTTTCATGTCTTCTGCTAACATTTTTAAAAATTTAATTATTGATGTATAGTTTAATTTTAAAGATTTAACTGCGTCAAATCATGCAGACCATCTTGTATCGGAAAGGGATTTAATAAGAAAAGATCGGTTGTTTTCTAAATTATCTATGTGTATTTGAAAGTGTATCCTTTAAAGAATTCCATCTATGTGTAGATCCAGACACAAAGTTAAATAATTTTTGAATAAGTCCAAAAAATGAAGTTGCTTCAACACAAATATTTGCTGCGGTTTGCCCTACAAGATTTAAAGAATGAGCGCTGCAGGGTATGTATTCGACCAGGGCGTTAATGTCTTTTATTTTACTTTATACACCACTGTATTTTCCTGACATGTTTGCTGCATTGTCATAACTTTGAGAACGACAATTTTGTATATCAAGGTTGCAATTTTGGAGAAATTCTAATATTTCTTGAGATAATGCACTGCCTTTATGGCTTTTAATAGGTAAAAATTTAAGAAATCTTTCATGTACTTCATAGCTTTTAGGATTTACATATCTTAATATGAAACTTAGCTGATCGACATGTTGTAAGTCTGGTGTGGAATCTACTATTATACCAAAGTATTTTGCTTCTTTAACATCTTTAAGAATTTTGCTAAGTACATACTCTCCCAATAATTGAATAAATTCGTCACAAATAGTTGATGACAAATAAGACACTTGCCCACGTCCTCGATTTGAAAATTTTTCAATGTGATTTGCTAGAAACATATCATACTTTGATAATAATTCTAGCAAGCCCAAATAGTTACCGTTGAAAGGTAGATCCAATCAATTCATCTTTTCCTCTAAACGCGAGTACTCGCTCACAAAGAAAAAGTATTACATCAATTATTCGTCGTAATACTTGTTTCCAATATTCTGTTTGATCCTCCATTTTTTTTTTAATTAAAAAGTGTTTCCATATCTTTCTTATTAGAACGCATAGACCAACTCACAACCGAGTTTGAATGAACCGCTCTATTTTCATGAGTCGAAAGCCGAGACCCGGCATTTTTCCAGTCCTTAAGTCCAACAATTAGTTGATCCAGCATATTGACTGTAGAAAATAATTTGCACAATCCGCAATACAGCATTTTTGTTTTTGGTGAAAAAATTAGCCATGGACGATCAATTTCTTCACCATTCTGCATTTTTCGTTTGAAAAAAGATTTTGAAATAAAACGTTGAACTCCACCATTTATTTGTAGTGTGGACTTAATCAGTTCTTTGTCATCGAAGTCAATATTTTGTGGAAAATAACCTTTTTGGACAAAATATTGAATGAGTTGTTCTTGTTCAAAATCATTCCACTCAGCAGGATCATTATTAGGCAAAACCCGAACACTCACGGAATGTGATGTACTTTCTTGTCCATCATTATCATTAAAAAGTGCAAATTGTTCTTTTTCTACAAAATTTTCAGCATTTGAATTTAAATCGTCAGATTTAGAAGTCGAAGGAATACTACTAGCATCATTTTCTTTTAATTGAAAAAATCCTAATTCTGCTAAAGCCGTTTGTCCTCTCGCCTCCCTTTTTTTCTTTTCTTGTTGTAATTTCCTTTTCTCCACTTGGGTAATGCCGCTTCATGGTCAAATCTGAAGGATCAAGTGAGTTGTTGGATTTCCAGGTTTATCAAAAACGTTTAGTAATAAAAAAATATTTATTTTAAAAACAAGACGTGGTGCATAGTAATTGTCACCTTTAGCCTAAATTTCGATACACAAATATGAGCCAATTTTATTTAAATTACTCGCATCATGTGTATTTAAGATATGTGTTATCATCAAAATCAAATTGTTAAAGTTACTGGCATTTGATGACTGGGATTTTTCTAGGAAAAATTCCCAAGTTTGAATTGAAAAAATGTTTTCTTGTATCTAAAAATTTAGTCTTTTGAAAAACGTGATCTATAGATCATAATTCAATTATTGATACTTTTGAATAACAGTTAAATAATAAAATTATTTTTATTTCAGATCCCTGATAATGAAGTATACTATTACAAAATAAATAGCACTTACATTTAACGTAAATTTTCTTAAAAAACTCAATTAAAACTTCACTTCACTCACTTATAAAGTACTTTTATCAAATACTAAATAAAAATAACAAGTCAGTCTGTAATTTATGTATACTGAAATAATAATAATAAAAAAATTAAATAATGGCGAGATGTTTTCAAACTAAAACTTTCAAATTTTATGTCAGGCGCTTTTGTCTCGCGTCTTTATATGATACCTGCAGTGGAACTACGAATGTTCAAGCGATCGCTTGAAGCGACACATGCGCCGCCATGTATTCATAGTTCCACTGCTGATAAGACAGCGCAATTTTTACAAAGTCTTCGTATACTCGAGTCAAAATAATACTTTAATTATTATTCGACTATTATTTTGAATATGAATAAACAATCTTGTTATTATTATGCCGAGTGCTTACTATGATGAAACAATTATAGTTTATTTTTAATACGAATGCCTTTTATAATGAAAAATATAAAAACAGTATTATATTATCTGAAAACATGAATCCACTATTTGAAAAAGGTTTATCTTGGGGGCACGTGCCTTTTTGCCTTAATGGATAATCCGCCACTGTGAGTGGTACTCGAGCAGTTCATCCACATGAGACAATTGAAGGGTTTGGTGCAAGAACCAGTTAAGTCAGAAAAAGCACATTTCGAGAATATGAATATGTATTTGGACTTACCTGGTTTTTGCATCAAATATATAAAATTTGACATACGACTTGTAAAAGAGGACGTAAATAACATGACAACAAAATATAAACCAAAATTGAATCATAAGTTATCACTGTGTTTTTATATATGATTCATACAATAACTCATTTTTAACCAAAAGTGGACTTAACTGGTTTTTGCACCAAACCCTTCAATTTTTAAACAATTTTTTTTTTAATTTAAAAAGTTAATTTACTTTTTAAAATCGCGTTATAGCGAAAACGCGTAAAGTGAGATCGAGAATAGCAAGGGATACCTGTATATAAATCTTTTATTTTGAATTAAATTAAATAATTTTAATCCATGAGAATTAATTATTTTATCTTCAGTTTCTCTAGTATTTCGTATTTTCATATTTGGACCTTTATAATAATTAATAATTCTGTCACCTATTCTTGCATTAAAATCTTCAAAATTAACCATTGAAAAATTTTTATATATTTAAACTGCAATTAATTAAAAATCGTTACATTTAAAATAATTTATTAAGTATTAAAAACGTTTAATTGAATTTTTAATATTCCATATGGCTGTGTTCAATATCTGAAAATCTCATTTCAGTAAAAATTATGTGTTAATAATCATTGACTCGACATAATCTGATCGAATATCATTCATTGTGAACTACTGAGGATAATTTCAGGATATTCCATCACTAAATATTTGAAAAATTATACGTGATTTGGTTCGTAAAAAAACGTAATTTGGTTCATTGAAATGAGATATATCTCATTTCAATGAACCAAATTACGTTTCGAAACGAATAATGATACTGGTACAACTGAATATTTAATAAGTAGCGCTGAGATTAAAAGCCTAGCTGTTCGTCCGTTGCCATTGACAAACGGGTGTATAAATGAAAATTTAACTAAAAAATAGGCTGCAACTTCGTACCAATTGTCTTCTGTAATTTCCTGTTTTTTGATTTCTGAAAATAATTTGTTCATATCTTTTTCAATAAGATGAGGAGCTAAATATAAAAAATTGTAACCCGCAGGTCTAGCATCTTTTTTCCGATAACATCCAGCATTTGCAAACAATCCATCTCCAATTAATTTATTCAGTTTCTTTGCTAATTCTATGTTAAATACGATGTTTAAATTTTCCCGAATTTGCGAATTTTCGAAAAGATAATTCAGAGCATTTGATAAATTTTGAATTTTCTTATATTTCGAGTTATCTCTCTCATTCAGCATAGTTTCGATACGTTCTAATGGCGGCGCATCTGCATTTTCTCTACGATTATATTCAGTTAAATACAGAAGTCGATGATCTATGAAAAATCCCTCAATGAATAAGTTATTATCGGAGTTTCTCATAAACGATTTTATCCGTTCAATATATTTGGGAATGTCGTTAAGAAGTTCGCTTATTCCAACTACATATTTCGGTCTCCAATCTGGTGTCTCCAGAAACTTAATTGTTGCCATTCTAATGTGTAGCTTGAAAAATAATTTAAAATTCGACGCCAATCAAATTGTTAGAGATTTTATAATAGATTAAGCGATATAAAAGAATTCGAACTACACTCTGATACGTCAATGCAACAATTGAGATTTCCTTTTCTTCTTTCTATTTTTAATATGAAGAGAGATTTTCTCTAACTATAATCTTTTCAACTGAAGAACTTTCTAGAACAAATTCGATGATCATAAAGCGAGTATATATTTAATAGGAGCGGCCAACATGTCCATTTCCTCTAACTATAATCTTTTCAACTGAAGAACTTTCTAGAACAAATTCGATGATCGTAAAGCGAGTATATATTTAATAGGAGCGGCTCTATTGGTGAACGTTCGAACATACTCTCGCAACGAGAATAGGAAAGGAATAAGCGTGTGATGTCACACTTGCACATGCGCAGAAACATGGACATCACACACTCTCTGGATCGTAAGTGCCGCCCAAGATACCGCCATTACTATTTTCTATCGATTCGAATCGAACTTCCACCCTCGAAATAAGCAATATTTTGTAAAAATATTATACTTACAAATCAATTAACGCAATCTACATTGATTTAAAATCAATCTTTTCTGATTTCATTTGTCTATACATCATACTTCGACAATATTGAGTGGATTCTTTCTCAACGCGGATGATGCCAGCCGTTTTACAGAAGGCGGCGGGAGATGTCACGTGATTAGAGATGATTGACATAACGTCACTTTTTGACGTAGACTTTGTTGATCACGTGATTTGATATAGTTACCTCCCTTTTCATAGACATTTTAAGTAAAGGAAATTTTTTTTTAAATAAATATTGTAATACTGAATTAAACTAAAATTTATTATTTAGAATT
>AYEL01082942.1:0-38259 GCA_000484575.1 Olivierus martensii | reverse complement strand
ATATATATATATATATATAATATATAATAATATATATATAATATAGGGTAGGGTGGGGAATCATTAGGTTAGGGTAGGGTAGGTATTTGAATCATTTCAGATTTGAGTCTCCTCTACTGATAAGGGAAGCAGATTTCAGAGGTCATCTTATTTCCACTAAAAAGCCTATAGTTATAAGTAATAAAAAGCGTTGTTATTAACTTCCAAAACTTTATATTTTTCAGTACAAAAACAAAAACTCTAAGTAATGCAGAAATAAAAATCCTCACAATTCGTGGGGCAATTTGAATCAAAGAAAATGAATAGATTATTTTTATTGTTCATTTGCTTTACATGCATTACTTGAATCACCAAAGGGGCAATTTGAATCAAAGAAAATCAATTGAAAATGAATAGATTATTTTTATTGTTCATTTGCTTTACATGCATTTACATGCATAACATTTTCGTCTCTTTCCATATTCGTTATGGAAACTACTTTTTTCCCTTTTCCCCCACGATTTTTTCAGGCTTGTTATTCATAGGAAACCCGCTTTTGTCGACATTGTAAATACTTTGGGATTAATCATTGAGACCAAATTCTATAGTCACATCCTTCAGAATATTGTAAAATTCATCTACAGCTTTCTGATTTAGCCTCATGGCTCTGGCTTTCGAAAGAGCTTCTGGCTTTTTAAGGGAAACTGCAACATATAATAATATATATATAATATAGGGTAGGGTGGGGAATCATTAGGTTAGGGTAGGGTAGGTATTTGAATCATTTCAGATTTGAGTCTCCTCTACTGATAAGGGAAGCAGATTTCAGATTTTTTTTTGCAAATATTTTCGACCACTGCTCTGTCACAGTTGATCGTCTTTCTCTCTTTGATCTAAAATACAATAAACTGCCAGTTTTAATTATAAGTTCGACGGTCATACATATTAAAGAGACTATTTCCGTTCCTTTATCCTTTGCATATGCTATCAACGCTAAAAAGTTCACCATCCCAAACAGCACGTTCATCCATTTTGTTTGTATAAACCACTTTCTTATAAACTTGTTTGTGATTGGCTGGCTCTGGAATTTTTGTTGCTTTAGCTCATTGGCTAAATGGATTGATGTACGGATAGTAGTGTGAACACTTTTGACGGAGTCGATTACGAATGACGGAGACGGAACCAGCCTTTAACTTACTTCACGTCTCTGTCGTAAGATTTAGCAATCACGTGTTTATGGAACGGACATCCATCTTCCGAACGAGCTTTCTCGGTTAGTGACGTCATCTAATCTACATAATTTTAACACTGATTCGATATGAGAAAATAAGAATGATCTCTTATCAATACTTTGTTCGGTATATTAAATTATAAAGAGGATGACATGAATTGATTACTCTGTAAATTAATAAATTTGACATTATTATGCGAAATTATGCAAATGAGCCAAGCTCGGGACTTTAATCACTTATTTGTTAGTATAAAATCATACGTGTTCGACGAAACAGCGAGGTGTTGTATTGAGCTAGAACTGGAATAGTGACATTCAAATTTCTTGTAAAAGTCTACAATTGCTTGAAGTTCGTATCGGTGGTGGCGGTATTAGAATTTAATGTAAGATTTAAGATTATTTATTGTGAATAATTGGATTTTTGGATATTTGAATTTGGATTAAGTTTTGTTGGTTATTAAATTATTTGAATCTGCTTTATTGGGATACAATTGTCGCCTTACCGAAGCACGGCTAAAGTAGTACACATCGAAAGGGGGGCCGAAACACACAAAAAATCCTTAATGGACCAGGGGTCAAAGGTCAAACGTTTACGAGATACAGAGGCATCTAGGCGGCATAGGTAGTGAAGCACAGAAACGGGTCGCGTCGCAGACCGCAGCGAGGCCAGGTAAAACATCAAACCGCATGTGCCATTTGTACCAACGGGGAAATTTTGCCGGGTCTATATCTCGTAAACGTTTGATCTTTGACCCTTGGTTCACTAGTGTCTATATCTCGTAAACGTTTGATCTTTGACCCTTGGTTCACTAGGGAATATCTCGTAAACGTTTGATCTTTGACCCTTGGTTAACTAGGGATTTTTAGGATAGGTACTTCGGTACACTTCCCGTGCCCTTCGGTACTTCGGAACACTTTCGCCGTGCTTCGGTAAGGAGACAATTGTACCACTTAATTGATACTTCTAGTTGTAAGTTTCCGGTTTGTTAGTTTTACCGGTTAGACGTTAATTCTTGATAGATTGTTTTATATTTGATTATATTTAACTTAGAAAGACCTGAGCTCAGGCCGAACTCTGGATTTGCAGAGTAGTTAGAATGATTAGGTTTATTTTATAAGCAATGTTACTGGCATTCGTTAGAATTCGCGACTTTGCAGTGTGAGTGAAGGAGTGGGAGAGGAGGCAGAATAAGAAGTTACGTATCTTCGATTTTATGCAAGTCGAAGTATTACTGTAGTTGTTTCGGTTCTAATATTGTAAAATAACTTAATATTGTAAATAAAATATTGTAACGTGCAATCATTTTATGTTGCATAAGATCACATTTCCCAATTGCTAATAGTTTGAATTCTTACCAAATATAACTCTCCAACAAACAAAAAAAAAAAAAAACTGAAATTAATTCATGTTACTACCTTTTTTCTACGTTGTCGTTTGTCATCAAATTTGGAATCTACCCGGAACTCCTCAGTAAATTTCTCAGATTCATAATTATTTATTTTATATGAATTTCGAATATTTCGTAGATTCTACCAGGTACAAATAGGAATTATCCTACTTGTATCTGTTTATGAGCCCTGGTGAAGTAGGGTGTAAACTTCATCCACACTATCGACCTGCTCACGGTTAGGCAAGATTCTGCTTTTCATGGAATCTCAGATTTTTGAATATTTTTTAATCATATGGTAATTTTAGCCATATTACAAGTAGTAAATCGGAATATAAATCAATCGCGAAAATGGAACCGATAAATACAGTTGAACCCCTATTTTACGTTTTTCTAGAGACCGAATGAAAAGTATGGAAAATTGAGGAAAGTGTAAAATCAGGAACGTAATAAGAATATACAGTAACATTTTTGGATCTTAACATCGGCTTGATTATTAAATATCCGATTAACTTAAAAAATAATCATACAACCTTAAAAAATTTGGTTGCCTTTCATGAATGTTTTACAGTACATACTGTATTACTTTCCAACCACTTTTTCAATGTTTGCTGTTTTTTCTTCGTTGTTCTGGCTTTATAAAGTTCATTTATTATTTCATTACATTTCAGAATAATACCTGTATTTTCATTTATGTTGTTTGCCAATAAATAATTTCTTGCTGATTCAATTTCTTTGAGATTGTGCATAACACTTTTCTATTTCATCCCGACTTTATTATGGTATTCAAAGTTGAGACAGATAGTCCGAGTCTCTGTGCAAGCTCTGACCGTGTTCCAACATGATTATCGTATTCCGTTAAAATATCCATTTTATCTTTAATACTAAAAGATTTACGTTTCCAGAAGTATTATTAAAACTCATTTTCGAATTGACACAAATACAGTATGAACACAAATCTACCTGAATTGTTGTTCTAGAGTTCACAGAAGTGCTATATGTGTACGGTAACAGCAACGTGGTAATATACAAAAAACAAATATGGCACCAAAATTATACTGTTGCCATCTGAATTATTACTGTCTGGCAACTTTCAATATTGATTAAAAAATGCAAAATAGGAGGAAAATTTTAAATTGGGACTCGAAAATAAAGATGTAATTTTGGGAAAACGTAAAAATCGAGAAATGTAAAATACAGGAAAACTTATTATTACCCTTACAGGAATTTGGCTGGGAAATAGAAAAAGTGCGTAAAATCGATGAAAACGTAAAATCGGGAATCGTAAAATAGGGTTCAACTGTAGCTATATGGAAAAGTACTTATCGCAACGAAGTATCGATACCTGTGCGCGACGCCATCTTGGAAATGAAAGTATTTTGCGCGATACTTTCATGATAATTACAGGAAGTCGTGTTATAAGAGAGCGATTTCGTTATACGAATTCGTGTTAGAGGAGAGAGCACGTTATACGACAGTTTACTGTAATCTTGATACAAATATATATATATATATAATATATATTTGCATCAAGATGTAATTTATGGATTACGGTTTTATGGATTCTTACGATTTATGGGTTATGATTTTATACTGAAATTCATAAATTACTAATTTATAGATTTCAGCATAAAATTATAACCCGCATAATCGTAAGACTAATTCCCGGCGTATTTTTGGCGTCATAAAAAAAATATAAAATAAGGAAGTTGGAGTAAAACCATAGCAATCTTTCGTTATTACGATGCTAGTCACGTGTCGATTTCTCGTTCAACATGGCAGCGGTACTTGATTCGTTTATCCTATTCTGAAGTAAATTTTTCGGAATATCTTCTAATCATTTACCAATTCTGAGATAAATTTTTCGAAATATCTTCTAATCTGTGCATTATTATAATTTTTGACCAGTTTGATGAGATCTATCGAATAGTATCACAATGTTGGCCGGATTGGCCGCGAGGAAACGCTTCAGCTTTCCACTCACGGGAATTAGAAGTCCATGGTTCTATTATAATTTTTGACCAGTTTGATGAGATCTATCGAATAGTATCACATTGTTGGCCGGATTGGCCGCGTGGAAACGCTTCAGCTTTCCACTCACGGGAATTAGAGTCTCAGGTCCCACCCTTTGAAAGTGTTTATCATAGGGGTCGACGGGCCGAGTCTGGACCCTATCCTCCACAATCCGACTGACACTTCTGCAGAAGTGGGCAGCCTGTGGAAGGGCTTATTTCTCCCCGTCACTTTGTGTTCTAATTGAATAGAAAGTGGCATCATCTGTAGACAAAAAATATAATATTGGGCAATTCCGTGAAAACCAAAATCAGCTCACGGTTCGATCTCGCTCCGGTCAAATATTTCTGCATTGTTTATAACGAACCTGTTTTACAGTATGGGTAGCAGTCAAATCTCCCATAATATAACCATCGAAAATGATAGCCATAATTGCTAACTCTTCGGATGAAAAATTTAATACCATTTTCTACAGTGCACCAGTGACTACGTATAACCTGGAGACCGGTTTCAGACTTACTGGTGAGCAAATATGAGAACATGTTGTAAAATGACTGGACTGAGAGCGGATGAGATCGAACCGTGAGCGACTCGATAGTATGGCTCGGGCCTTATTCTTTATCTAGTCTCGCTATATGGTAGCTACGCTGCTGCTGTGTTCCGAGCCACACATTCCCTTAATTAATATATATATATTTTTAATAATGAATTTTATAAGTATATAAATAAATCTGCAAAGTTTGCTTTTTCTCACAAGTGGAAAATTATGGTTCAAATAATCTATCACATGACCAAGATCAAGGGCTTGTAAAGGTCGGATGTTAAGCTGATTGTTAAGATAGTGTGTTTATACTGTAAAATTTGAATAAACAAATATTATTATGAAATAACCATTACTTAGTTTCACATGAAAAAAAAAAATAATAAATAAAAATTCTTTAGCAATATAATAATTTTATGAAAAGGAAAAAAATCGTTGAAGCATCATCATCTGAAAGAAGTCTATAATGGTATTTTGTATGAAACGAGTTGTAAATCCCTTTAAAAAAATTATTAAAAGTGAAATTTTTAAATAGCTTTAACAAAACTATATTCTATAATTAACAAAATCCCAATTAATTGAGATTTTGTTAATTATACTCGGTTTTAAGTACTCGGTTACATTTTGTTAATTATACACTTTTATTAAGTACTCAGGTTTGTTAAGTACGTTTTGTTAACTATACTCGGTTTACGTTTTGTTAATTATACTCTTTTGTTAAGTACTCGGTTACGTTTTGTTAATTAAACTCTTTTGTTAAGTACTTGGTTACATTTTGTTAATTATACACTTTTATTAAGTACTCAGGTTTGTTAAGTACGTTTTGTTAATTATGCTCTTTTGTTAAGTACTCGGTTACGTTTTGTTAATTAAACTCTTTTGTTAAGTACTCGGTTACATTTTGTTAATTATACACTTTTATTAAGTACTTGGGTTTGTTAAGTAGTCGATTACGATTAAATTTTATTTGGCTTAAAATAAAACTACAACAAAATCAGCAGTTTTAGTAACCTTGATAATATTATTATTGTTAAAAAAAATAATCATGTGATGAAGTGCTTAGATATTTAACATTTAACCTTTCGTAGGACAAGAGTCAAGGAAACCCGATTATCTTTTTAATAAACAGATTTTAGAAGTTTATGTGATTCGAATATATCTTTTCACTTGTAAGAATATTGGTAAACACAGGATATTTATTTTATATGAGATATATACATGATTTTATAATTTTTTTCAGGATGTTATCCTGACCAGTGGATGTTCTCACGCGCTCGATCTCTGCATCACCGTTATCGCTAATCCAGGACAAAATATTTTAATTCCTAGACCAGGATTTCCATTATATCAAACTTTAGCAGAGGGGCTTGGCATTGAAACTAAATATTACAATCTTAAAGTAAGTGTAAATTATCACCTGGCAGGTATTTTGTGAAAAAAATACTTAAAATTTTAACACTTTTTTAATATATTGTAGCCCGAAAGAGGATGGGAAATCGATTTGGACGATTTGGAATCGCAAATCGATAGTCAAACGGCCGCCATTATTATCAATAACCCTTCTAACCCATGTGGTTCGGTTTTCACACGATTTCACCTCTTGGAAATTTTGGATGTTGCAGCCAGAAATTTTGTTCCAATTATTGCCGACGAAATATATGATTACTTTGTAAGTACTGCATACAGTTTAATTAATGAAAATGTTGCATCTGCACATAAATAATCTAAAAAATTACACAGTAGTTTTACTTTTTACATCATTCAAAACAAAAATATAATTTTATAAGTGTTTTTTTACAATCAAACTCGTTTTTATAACGCGTTTTTTAAACTTTTATTGATGAATTACTAGTTTAAAGATTATACTTTGATTGATGAATTACTTTAGATGAGTTAATACACTGTTTTCATAGTAAATATTGCGAAGAAGGGACAAGATGATACGTTATAAGAGTATGGACAAGTTGAGTATGGAGATTGCAAGAGTATGACATTTGCGAAGATTATGGATAAGATGAATATGAAGATTGCAAGAGTATGGACAAAATGATACATTGCACGCTATAACCTGCAATGTATCATTTTGTCCATACTCTTGCAATCTTCATATTCATCTTGTCCATAATCTTCGCAAATGTCATACTTTTGTAATCCCCATACTCATCTTGTCCCTACTCTTCGCAATATTTCTATAGCGTGCAATTTATCATCTTATCCATGAGCAGTTTACATCTTAAATCAAAACTTTATCGTATTTAAAATTATGAAGGATGTCGTGTTGTAGCCCATCTGTATCGTCAAAAACTTCGAACAGCTTGGTGATCAGTGGACATAATCTTATTTAAACTTAATATTGATGTAATTATGAATAATTTTAGAATAAATAGAATCTAAAATGCCAAAATTAAAAATCATTCGTTTATATTTTAGGTTTTTCCTGGTTACGAATTTTTCCCGATAGCCAGTTTATCGAAAGACGTTCCAATATTGACTTGTGGTGGTTTAACAAAGAGGTAATTTTATTATTATTATTACTACTGCTTACGTAAAATTTTATTCTGGATATTTAAATATGAATCAAATTTACATTTCAGGTATTTAGTTCCAGGATGGCGAATGGGATGGATACTTATTCACGACAGAAATGATATATTTGAAGCTTCTGTAAGCATTCATTTTTATTCTTCCCAAAAAATTATATGTTTAAAATAAAATTTATCATCTATGTTTTTATAAAATTCTGCTGAATAGCAGAAACTTATTTTCGTATTGAGCGTGATTTTACGTTCATAATAAGATGCTCATCTTTGGCATTCATTTGAAAAATAATGATGAGTGCAGTTCGAATCTGAAATGCAATTCATTCTCTCTCTTTCTAACATGAATGATGGCATATCTCAATGGAAACATAACGTAAAATCTTTGAGGAAATGGGATAATTATCTTAAATTAGATAATTTTTTTTATCTATTATCAAAATTTGAGTCACGGACGTCACTATGATATAACAAAAACGTGAGTCACGAATATCACTATAATAAAACAACTTATACATAACAATAACATAAAAATATCATAATAATCATATCATTATGATATAACAGATTTAGTTGTAGAAAAAAACTAAATCTACCTTCCGATAACACGATTAAAATATATGCCAATTAATATGAAGTTGGATCCAAGATATAGGAAAATTAGACAGACTATCAAGTAGTTCAATATTTCATATCATATCCATCAGATGGAAATCTGAAAAGTTTGAAATTTCGCTATTTTTAAATGTTTAAAGTTGCGTGTTTAATTGACGAGTCATAAAAATCAGCTTTTAAAGCTTGATCACTCTACCAAATTTTATATATATATATATAAAAAAAAGCATTAATTAGCTCAAAATACTGCATCTTCAAGAAAAATTTCCGAAGTTTGAATGCCCGCCATTTTTAATCGTTGAAGCTGTAAACTGTAAAAAAGGTGACTTCGAGATCATGTTTAATAACAGACTATTCATTTCATGGAAATCTACTGATTGGTGCAAAATAGGAAAAACTGCAAAGTTCAGATAGATAGTTGTGATTTTGTCTTCCTTTCCTTCAGAAAATAGGCAAAAATACTATACAGTTGAGTCTCTGTAGTCCGACACTCTGCGAACAACCGCTCCACCCACGTGAAATTTTCATGTCACAACTTGTCGGTGTGCGAGACAGAGAGAGAATATAATGCCACATATATATAATGCCACAAATAGGAAAAAGTGAAAAAAATCGGGATAAAATTGAGGGATTTGTAGAAGATCTGAACAGCAAGAGCAGTGACAGGAAAGCTGAGCGTATTCGTTTGTATAATTCCATTTTTGTTTTTCATTAAGCATCCAATAATCCGGCAAATCTCTGAAATCCGACAAGCCCCGGAATAATGTATGTCGGATTAGAGAGACTCTAGTATTAATATGAATATCTTGGTGCATTTTCTAACTTTCGTCGTTATTATGGCATCTTTATAAATGATTATTAAAGTAATGATTAATCCATTTTCTTTTGCATTTCTATTTTTTCTTCTTATTTTATGGTATAAGTTTCACTTATTATCTAAAATATAAACCGTTCAAGCTCGTCCACTGATGAGTATCACAATCAATCCATTCATTGACATAATTTTATGTCAATGAATTTTTATGTGTAATTTGATATTATTTAAGTGTATGATAGTTTAATTATACTAATTATAGTACATTTGATTAGATAAGGAAAGGATTATTATCATTAAGTCAAAGAATAATTGGTAGTAACACTATCGTCCAAGGAGCTCTTCCAACGATTCTAAAAAATACACCTCAAACATTCTTTGATGAAACCATCGAAACCGTAAATGTAAGTAAACTAATGCAATGAAATAATTTATGAAAAATTTGGGCATAAAAGTTTACATTAACTTTTTAAACAGGCGAATGCAAGATTTGCTAATTCGTACCTTTCCAAAATACCAGGATTACATCCGATAATGCCCGCTGGTGCCATGTATATGATGGTAAGTATTTCATCTTTTAAGTAGCAAATTCTAACATTTCCTCTTCTATAAATTTTTAAAATGCATTGGTTATAGGTGTACATCGATATGAGTTGCTTCCCAGATATAAAGCATGATATGCACTTCATTGAAGCCCTCATTTCTGAACAATCTGTATCCTGCTTGCCTGGAAGAGTAAGTATGATTTAAATATCTTAATACACAGGAAAATGCCGAAATTTTAGATAATATACTATTAGAGACTGTTAATTTTGTAAATTCTCTATTAAGTTACGCGATTCTAAAGCTGTAAAGACCGTGACACACTGAACGCAACGCGAAGCGAGATGACAGAAAAATTTTGCATCCTTCGCTTCGCGTTGCACTGCGCGCAGCCTGTCTACATTGTAGCCGAATTATTTCTCATGTTTCATGGATTTGTCGATAGAGGTCATTTGCGAAATATAGTTAATTTTTTATTAGAAGTGATCGTATATTTTCGGAATTCTTTAATCTCATATCATACAGACAGTTTTTTTTGTTCTTCTAAACAAATTCTATATCTGAATCCCAACCACATGGTTGAACTTCCGCCATTTTCCAAGTATATAAAACATTCGTTTCTATTGATTTATTGATTCCTTTCCATCTTACCGCACTGTATTGTTCGCGCATGCTGATTGGTTAAAGTTGAATTTTTTCATCACCTATCGCGCGGCTACGCGCGTTAACTCGAGCAGTCGCACGGAGAAGCTAGTCCAAGAGACATATGTACGCGCGTAACCGCGCGAAGTTGCTTTCTTATGCTTCGCTTCACGTCGCGTTCAGTGTGTCACGACTTTAAGAATAAAAAAGTAAGAAATTCAACTTCACTCCTTGAACAACTGGCATTCTACTATATTTTTAATTCAGTATTTTACTAAAATATAATTTAATTTTGCAGTGCTTTAATTATCCTGATTACATTCGCATCGTGCTCACTGTACCAGAAGAACAATTGAAAGAAGCTTGCGAAAGAATAGAACAATTCTGCTATGATCATTATGCTGTTCCCAAAATGAACGACTGTCCAACAGATTTATTCTTGAAACAAATGATCACAATGCCAATATGATGATGCTCATTATGTTCTTGCACATATGACAAAGAAATTATTATACAAAGTATGTTCGAGAGGGTTGTATGGTAGGAATTACAACAATACTTACCATATTATGGTTCCATGTTCCTGTATCGAAGATTAGCAAGTAGCAGTTGAATGAAGAAGGAAGGACTACTATACACATATAAAATATGTTAAGCACATTATAACTGAAGAATAAACACATTTTTTTCTAAATCAAAACATATATATCCTGGGATAGTAAAAAAAATCATGTTTTGAAGTGAAAAAAAATCAAAATTGTAAATACTCTTTTACAAACTGTAAATATATTAATGAACATATATTTATAAAATGAAAATTATCTGTCCTGAACAGAATTTTGATATTTTTGTACACAGAATAAATCATAAATTTTCAAAAAACAGACTTCTCCCCCACAGAATATAATATTTTTATAAAATTATAAGTTGTATTATAAACAGGAAAGCAAATAAATTAGTTGTTTTTTGAATTTTGTGTTTTGTGAAAATTTTATTTTAACAAACAGGATCATTACAGAAATCATAAATGCTTAATGTGTAAAAGTTATTAAATTTATCAGTTTTAATTAATTATTTTTCTATATTATATTAATAAATATATATACACTACTATTTTCTACTAATGTAAGAGTATAGTAGTAATGTGAACTGTCTCTTTTATTTAGCAAATATTAAGTTATTTATTTAGCATAACTCTTGCACCATATATGCAAAACATGACTAATACAATAATTACCTATTTTTGTTTGTAAAAATTTACACATTAAAATTACCTGTTTAGCAAAAGATGCTTCTTGATCAATTTATAAATCTATACCATAGATAAAAGAAAAATTAACAGTTTACAATAAACTTTAATTTATGATAAATGATGTAATATAATTCTTATAACTTTTTGCTACAAATTATCTAAAAAATTCTATGAATTATCAGTATCTAAATCTGTATCACTTGATTTTTCTGATATGTCATCATTCTGTTAGGTAAGAACCTAATATCATTCTGTTAGGTTAGGCTGACAAACACACAAGAAATGTTAAAATGTCATCATTTTTAATATTACATTACAGAAAAACATGTTATTTCTTTTATGCTTAAATAAATAAATACTGTATTGCACTATTTATACACTGAAATAATTGAATTAAGATAAATTCAGCATTAAAACTAGAGTTATTCAATCTAAAACTGACATCAGATTATTTCCTCTTTGGATATATAGACAAATATGCTGTTATAGTAACAAAAATATTTTAAATATGATAGTAACAAAAATATGGTAACCTGTAAAAAATAAGTTTTCTCTAGAATAATTTTTTATGATCTTTTATTCATAATTGAAAAAATAAAAATTATACACAAAAATATTTGTTAGTTATGAATTTTGGCTGCTACTGTATTTTATCATTTTTATTCCTGCCAATGAATAAAATAATCAATAAATAGCATATGATGTTAAAAATATAGGAAAAAATGATGATTAATTACTCAAATGATGACTAATTTTTTTTATAATTTATAAATAAAAACTTATGTCATCCTTAACTCACTTGTTCTGATTGAACTGAACTTAACAATTATGTAAACTCAGTTGTGATGACATTTGCTATAATGTAAAAACTGAATTAACAAACAATTCAGTTGTTATGTTATCTACTGATGATTATTTTATGAAATGTTTACCCTGTTGTGAATTTTCAACAATCTCTCAAATATTATCTTCTCTCAAATGTTAAGACAAACTGCATTAATATATTAATTAATTTAATATTAAATATGCATTAAAAATTTTTTAAATAGAAATCCTTTCCTTGCTACTATATTTAAAATTTGTTTTCACATAGAAGAATTTTTTTTTAAGCATTGAAAATCTGCTTGTTGCTTTAATTCTTTTGCATTTTTTCCTATTAAATGATTGTTTCATGTACTTTTAATTTGAATTTTAAGTATATTAGTTTGGATTTGCTCAATTAACTAATATTCTTAATTTTTGTAATGATGTAATTTTATGATTAAACTGAAGAAGCGATTTATGGTAGGATAGTACGCGAAAACGCGAGGTTTCGCGTGCTACGCGTCTACTAATAATAAGTCAGGGCCGGTTCCCACTAGCCGCTATGATAGAAAACGTTACGTAGATAGAAATCGTCGCTGTTTGACGTAAACGAAATTCGCCATATAATTCCAACTTTGACGGAAACGTTTTTCCCATAATTCTTTGAGATTTTAGTTTCTCCCAAGAGTCTTTGCGAATAAAAGAAAACATGGAAGTCGACACCTGTAAAGGGTACAATAGTCGCCTTACCGAAGCACGGCGAAAGTGGTATACATCGAAGGGGGGACCGAAACATGCAAAAAATCCCTAGTGAACCAAGGTCAAAGGTCAAACGTTTACGAGATACAGAGGCATCTAGACGGCATAGGTAGTGGAGCACGGGAACGAGACGCGTAGCGAGGCAGATCGCAGCGACGCCAGGCACAACGCCAAACCACATGCGCCATTTGCAATAAACGGAACTTTGTGGACTCGTCCACATACGCCATTTGCAATAAACAGAACTTTGCAGGTCTATATCTCAAACGTTTGATCTTTGACCCTTGGTTCACTAGGGATTTTTTGCGTGTTTCGGCACAACGCCAAACCACATGCACCATTTGTAATAAACGGAACTTTGCGGGTCTATATCTTGTAAACGTTTGGTCTGGTGAAAATTAAATTTCAAAGTGACACGATCGACAAGACAACATTAATTATATGGTATTTTGTGTATAACTAATATAAACCTACTTAAACATCACTTCCATTTTTTTACCAAATATTTAAATGTTTTGGTAATTAAAAAAATACTTAACGAAGTTCTAATATTTAAAAGAAGTGGCGACCATGCATCGTACAGTTTTTATATATACTGTATAAGGTGGCAGATCTTCAATTTTATTATAAAATTACTGTGTCATTATTATTAAATTCGATAAATTTTACTCAGATTTCAATTTATTATTTGACTTTATGAACAAACTTGGCACCTCCAATTTACGGTACTCTTAAGCGATGGCCTAAGTTTGTCTAATTATAGAACCTGCCCTAATTAAAGTCAGTGGAAAAATTGAATATAGTGATTGTATTACCGGCCCTAATTAAAGTCCGGAGCGTAAGTGGCAGTGATGGAGTAAAATCAAAATACTGACTATGCTCCGACACTCGATTCACCTTTGTCACCGCTCAGAGATCGCTACTCTAGGCCTTTATTTTTTTTTTAAAGATGCATTTTTATAAAATTAAACTGAGCACTGCAATTTTAGATGGGTGAAAGTGTGTGGTGATTCTCCATGTGCGATACGTCTTCACCCAATACGGTTTAATTCTGTAATTTTTTAATAATCATGTACCGTGGGTGATCGGTTAACGAACATAATCCGTTCAAAGACAATATTCGTTATACGAATTGATCGTTAATCGATCATCAATTTACCATAGGTTTTTATGAGAATTTGATTAATTCGTTCTGGAGATCCAAAAAAAATAAGTTAATAAGTTTTTATTATGTTTATTTATATGTAATGACCATAATATATATATTATATGTCTACGAACGCGCAAGGCCTAAGCCTGTCATTCCGTTAAATCATTTACCGCCATATTCTCGTGAGATATTTTTATCTGACGCGGCTACTTATAGAGCTCATACAGATTTTTTTATTATTATTATAAATTTCGCTTATTAGAATCTCTGAATCGAACTCGGTAGCCATAATAATTTGCCTCTGTCGGTTCAGAAAACAAACTAATTTGTATTTCAACTACAACAGGCCATGCTACGCGGCGCTACGGTTTACATGTGGGACGCGTCGAAGTTATGTCTATTGGTTTGTTTCCTTTCGATCGTAGTATCGCATCGCGTCGCTTGCACGTAGACCACGGCCTAAGTGGGTCGGCAATAGACTGGGGGAAGAAGTGGCGTTGGCGGATATCAGACTAAAAATAGATCCGTTTCCATCTTGTTTTTGTGTGTAGACTGGGCCGACTGCTTTTTAATTTCCTCTGCACTGGTAGCGTAAATCAACCTCCGACGAGATCGTCATACCCCGTTCGTCGACTTTTTCCGATTATGAGTCGACCGTCACCAAACGACTTTGTTATACTCGGTTGCAACTTCTGATAAACAAGCCTAGGTACAATTGTCGCCCTACCGAAGCACAGTGAAGTAGTACACATCGAAAGAGGGTCGAAACACGCAAAAAATCCCTAGTGGACCAGGGGTTAAACGTCAAACGTTTACGAGATACAGAGACATCTATGCGAGATTGTTTCCTTTTTTTGTTTTGCTAAACGGAACTTACTTTCTGGATTACCCTCGTATTTTTAAAATTTATAAGTAATTTTGTTTATAATTAAACGTGGTACATTATTAATAAATTTTTCGATATATCATAATTACATTTATCATATATATTTTTATTAAAAAATGTTTTGTTAAACTTCTACTGTAGTGACCAGCAAAATAATTTTTAATTTGACTTTGCACTCAACACAAAAATAGTTTAATTATATCTAATGTAAATCATAAATTAAGATGATATCTGAATATGAAATTTTAAGGTTGAAATCATTTTGTTTCTCGATAGAAACTAAAAACATTACTAGTTATACAATATGGGAGACATGTTCTACTCTCTTGTGTGCGCTTTTATTCGGTAGTCTAAAATTGGAGACTCCTTGAAAAACAGAATAGCATTAAATTCTCAGATTAGAGGATAGATCTGTAATCATCAGTGTAATCTTACTTTCTATTTTAAAGTCATTAAGTTAAAAAACAACATCGATATACTGCACTTAACGTTCAGTATAGATTAATCATATTCATTGCGTCATAATTTTCCAATTTTCCTGTTTTCGTTTTCGGTTATTATTATTTATTTATTTTTATCTGGATTTTATTTTTTTAATATTCTGTATTTTGTATGTTTATTAAAATACATTTTGTTTGTTTAATATTTGAAGAATTAATTTTTTCAATTTGCTTTTAGCACGATATTGTTTATTTTTTTAACATCTAATAAACAGTATATTATTTTTATTGTTATATTAAATATCTCACTAAAAATAATATAAAGTCAATAAATAAAATTTGAAAATAAAAAACAAAATGAATTGTAAATTTTATATTTACTTCGAATCATTTTTAAAGAATAGAAGAATTTTTGAATCGTGCCTGTGATGATTTAATAATTTTTATATTAAACCACTATTATTATTATTATTAAATCACTTAATTTAGTTTCACAGTTTGTTTCTGATGTATATTTTTTTAATTTGAACAACATTTTCAAGAAATTTTAACTTCATTAATATAAAAAGTCATAAATTTTTCTATACTATATTTGCAATTTAAATTTTTCACGATTCATGCTTGCAGATTACAATATATTAAATTTCAATTTTCTGATTTTGATTTGTTTTCTAATCAGTGTTTCCGTATAAAAAATAAATGGTTTGTTTTAAATAAAATTTAAAATAAAAATTTTATTAAAATTATTCAATTTTTATATGAAAAATTTATATACAGTACTGCATTTAAAATATATTGAAATAAAATTTGTTTAGAGAATATTTAAAATATTAAAAAATTAATATTTACTATTTTTACGACGAATTTCAATTTTTTAAGAATTAAAATAATTTTCTTTCCAAATATATATAAATAAATTACTGTAATTACATTATATAAAGTAAATAATTTTCATTGAAAAGAATCTCATTTAAAGGAACACTATTGGACACTTGCCCACGTCCTCGATTTGAAAATTTTTCAATGTGATTTGCTAGAAACATATCATCATTGATAATAATTCTAGCAAGCCCAAATAGTTACCATTGAAAGGTGATCCAATCAGTTCATCTTTTTCTCTAAACGCGAGTCCTCGCTCACAAAGAAAAAATATTACATCAATTATTTGTCGTAATACTTGTTTCCAATATCCTGTTTGATCCTCCATTTTTTATTAAAAAATGTTTCCAAACCTTTCTTATTAGAACGCATAGACCAACTCACAACCGAGTTTGAATGAACCGCGCTATTTTCATGAGTCGAAAGCCGAGACCCGGCATTTTTCCAGTCCTTAAGTCCAACAATTAGTTAATCCCGAATATTGACTGTAGAAAATAATTTGCAGAATCCGTAATACAGCATTTTCGTTTTTGGTGAAAAAATTAGCCATGGACGGTCAATTTCTTCACCATTCTGCATTTTTCGTTTGAAAAAAAGATTTTGAAATAAAACGTTGAACTCCACCATTTATTTGTAGCGTGGACTTAATCAGTTCTTTGTGATCGAAGTCAATATTTTGTGGAAAATAACCTTTTTGGACAAAATATTGAATGAGTTGTTCAAAATCATTCCACTCAGCAGGATCATTATTAGGCAAAACCCGAACACTCACGGAATGTGATGTACTTTCTTGTCCATCATTATCATTAAAAAGTGCAAATTGTTCTTTTCCTACAAAATTTTCAGCATTTGAATTTAAATCGTCAGATTTAGAAATCGAAGCAAGGAGTCTGTATAACAAGGAGTGTGTACTCTACGTCGGCGACTTTGATCTTCGCGACCAGGGGCCCTAGTCTCGAGTTTATCGTGTTACAACGCATTCGTGTTAGAAGTATCACGTGACACCAACACGAATGCGTTGTAACACGAATTCGAGACTAGGACCCCAGACAGAGAATCAGCGCCACTCGGTGTCAGGACCGTGAAAACACTTGTTTACCACCATTACTTAATCAGTCGATTGCTTATAGTTAACGATTACATAAAAATATGATTTGAATGCTTAATCAGTCGATTGCTTATAGTTAGCGATTACATAAAAATATGATTTGAATGCGCTATTTCAAATAAATGTAATATAAATGTTAGTTTCAGATCTTATTAAAAAACTGAAGTAAATTTATATTTGTTGCTAAAACGTACTCTTATGCTTTATTTGTCTATAGTAAATAAATAAATTACTGTACATCTCGAAAAATAAAAATACATTGTTTTAATTAAATGGATTAATACACAAAATATATTTTTTAACACATCTTTTTTTATAAATATGAAAGATTTATTCATTTTTGACATTTTCTATTTTTAAAAGTTATTAATGTTCTGTTATAAAATGTAACAGTATAATGGATTCTCATTTTCATATATAACATTACTATTTCATTGAGAATTCCTTCACACAAATCATTTCCAATATTAGCATAAGAATAAAACTGTCTTGTTAGTCTTTTAAATGAGTGATCTGTTATAACGTCAACTCATTGTGGCTCCAATCACGTTACAGGAATTGATCATATGATTCAAAATCGAAACTTTTAGTTCTCTGCTATGACATTGTCGGCGCTGTAGGCTTTCTGTCACGTGATTTTTTCGAAGTTGACCATCTGTATATATCTAATCTGTGGTGAATGCTTTTCCAAACATATTTTTTTACTGGTGAATTTTATATCATAACCTTTATCTTTAATAGTAGGATGGGCTTTAATTAGATCAATTAACACGTTTTTTCTTCCTCAGAGAAATTTCTGTACGATTTTGTAGCACTAACGCTCGAAAACTACGTCATTTTACTGACGTCATCTGCGAATCACCGATTGGTTAAGAAATTCAATTTCTCGGGAAGAGAAACGTTTAACGTAACATCTGTATTTTAAGCCATGGCTTCGCTAGTCGGTTTCTGAAATCCGTTCTCCGCGGCGGTTTATTGAAGCCGCGGTCTAAAGCAGGGGGGTCCAACTTTTTGGCTTTCTTGGGCCACATTTGAAGAAAAAAATTGTCGCACGTTAAATATACTAATTCCAACGATAATTGGTATGCGGCCCGATGGCCAAGTGATAACGTGTTGGCGTATAACGCAAGAGGACCCAGGTCCGACATCTCCTGAAAAGTTTTTCGGAGTTCCGGGCCGGCCCGGCGATCCTCGTCCTTAACCATCCGGTCCCCCTCCACAGGTATAGCTGCAACCCGTGATTGGAATTGGCCCCGCCCATTAGTAATCTTCTCTGATTGGAAAGGGGGCATAAAACAACAACAAAAAGGATAGTTAAACAAAAAAGTTAGTGAATAATGTGCAATATATGATATCCATTATGACAAATAAGCAAAAATATCGTAGTATAATAATCTTTGACTTCTTTTCATTCAAAAATTTTTTAAATCATTCAGCGGATCACGAAATTTTAATCACTGAAATAAGAAATAATATTTTAGAAAATGGAAATAAGAAATGTAGATAGATATTTAAATAATAACTTCAGATATTCCATTTTCTGTTAGGTTCTCTGCTAACGGTCATTTTCTCTGTGCAGCTGAAGAGGGGCAATCCAGTCCGATAGCGCTCCTGCATCTTTAATTTTATTTTCAGGTCTTATTAGCTAGTTCAGATCTTGTTTCATTTTGATTTACTGATTTAAACACAGCACAGTCACTTGCTACTTCTCGAGACAAACTAACATTAAAATCAAATATTGTCAATAATTGTAAGTTCAAAGCAAAACTGAAAAGCGTTGCATAAAGATTTTTAATTATTGAATGGCTCAAATTGTATTTTGATTTCGCTGTTTATGCCGCCCCCTTACGGTTCCGCCTGAGGCGGCCGCCTCTCTGCCTCATAGCACCGCACAGCCAAATTATTTTAATATTAACTTAAAATTAGATAAATAATTACATGTTGTATTTTTTATTTAATCTAAAAAATATCGAGTGCAAAAAAACTATACAAAAATTGGATTTAAAAAAGGCATTAAAAAGTATTCACTATTTACTTTCCAAGGAGAAGATTAGAATAAAAATACATGAGAGACTTGTTTTACATTAAAATGTAGAAAAAATTTTTTAAGAAATATATTTTAATGCAAACTTTCTATGTTACTTTTCATCATCTCATTTAATTTGCGAACTTTAGGGATCTTGTAATATCTTGTCGTCTAGGGAGCATAATACATATAAACGTACTCCATGATGTACTTCTACCAATAATTTTATCTAATGATAAATTAGGGCAAAAAAGCTAAAATTCGAATCTGAAAATCTTATAGTTGACTCCAAACAGACTGATAATATTATAAACATATATAAAAAAATATTTATTTTTGCAGTAGCAACGTTTTAAGTAAAACATTTTTAAGTTTTCGATATTATTGAATCTATTCGAAAATTTTTTAAATTTGATTATATCAGAAATATTTATTATGAGAGAGATAAATGAAAAAAACATTTTATAAAATTAAATAAATTTTATTTTTTAGTAAATGAACCAATCATGCCTAAATCGCCATCTGTAGGTTGGCCCGATTGGCCGCGTGGAAACGATTCGGCTTTCGATTCTGGAGAACCCGGGGTTCGAGTCTCGGGTCCACTCCTTGAAAATGTTTATTCATAGATTGTATTTTATTATAGGATCCGAACCAGGCCCGTCGATCCTCGTTCTCTACAATCCAGCTGACTTCTCAGCAGAGATAGGCGGCCTATGAACATGCTGTTTCGCCCTGTCATTTAGTGTTCTGACAGAATGAAAAGTGGCGTCGTCTGTTGTTAAAAAAATCGCCAGCTACTGATACTGAGATGGGCACGTGATAATGCGTTGGCGTGCCATGCAAGAGGATCCGGTTTCGCATTCCAGGTCCAGCAGTTCAGGACCCTGGGTCCTGAACTGCTGGACCTGGGTCAACAGTTCAGGACCCTGGGTCCTGAACTGACTGCTTCAACAGTTCAGGACCCTGGGTCCTGAACTGTTGAACCAGGTTTCGCAGTCCCAAGGTGAAAGTTTTTCGAGATTTCGGGTACAATCTGGCGAACTCTGTCCTTCATCAGCCACTCCCATCCACGATATGATTGCAGCTCGTGGTTAGAATTTGTCCTGTCCAACGATCTAGAAAGGGCCCTGCCTCTTAATAATCTTCCTGATTGGAAAGAGGCATAAAAATAGCATAAAAGTCGCTATCTATTTATCTTATAAAAATTTGCTATTAATTTAGTTTGTTTTATAAAATTATATAAATTCAAAATTCGTATCATTAATATTATGAGAAAATTCTAATTAAAATTTTTAGTGATAATACAAGTTTTTTCCCATGAGAATATCACATGATGTCATCGTAAATATTTCAACAATTTGTGTCAAATACTGAAATTGATTTTCGGTAAAGATAGCATGCAGTAGCTTTGGCTTTCTAATATAAGAGTATTAAAGTTAGTTTTTTTGTCAACAGATAACGCCACTTTCCATTCAGGCAGAATACTAACTTGTAAGTTGCGGGGCGAAACAAGCCCTTCCAAAGCAAATTTAGTATACTACTGGTGTGCTAGAGCCAATGGTAAAATTTAACCGGAGTCACGTGGTGTATGACGAGAATGATGACGTCGTCGTTTTACTACTGGTGTGCTAGAGCCAATGGTAAAATTTAACCGGATGTCACGTGGTGTATGACGAGAATGATGACGTCGTCGTATATATATATATATATATTAATAATTATTGGACAATACTATTATTATGAGTTATTTTAATTGAATATACTGTATACACATTATATTCAGATTTTCTTTAATACAATTAGATGATGTCAGTCCATAATTCTCATGTATTGTTTTTGAGATCATATCAATGAAGTTTTAATGCAAGCAATTAAATTTAAAACTAATGTAAATAATTAAATCCTATATCTTATTAGCTTATAATGAATACAAACAACTTTTACATATGTTTATATATTTCTTATACAAGTTGTCCCCTATTTACAATGGGTTTTGATAACCCATAATAAATTGAAAATGACCCAAAATGGTAGTAATTTTATTACAATAATAGCCATTGGAATACTGAATCCCTTAAAATGATAAAATTGTCCAAATATAATCCCAGATCCTCAAGATTATGAAATAATCTGAAATTGAACCCAGCCTCCAAGGTGTAAAATCATCTGGAAGACCCAATCCTCAAGGTGGTAAGGGATTGCTTTGCTACATTTTTAATAAAACAAAAAAGTATTTCTAGTCAATATACTATGAAAATAGCCAAGTTTGGAATATTGTAAGGATCATCATAAGATTGGAATATCATAAGTCAGGGACAACCAGTACTGAAATAAAATATTTCTAAAATAAATTTATATTTTATTTTTCACATTTGTTTTTTTTTTTATTCAAAATCCATAAAAGTAAACAAATTTACTTGAAGTTTTGGCTTAAATGATATTAAAAAGAAGCATTATTAACATTATTTAAAGTATAATACCATATTACTTCGAATTTAAGCCACAGTAGGATTTTAAAATTGGGAAAAAAAAAAAGATTTTATAATAGGTATTGAAAAATAAGAAACATTTTTATTTACTTAAATAGGTACTAATATACATAATAAGCTACCTAATTTATTGAGAATCTTCTTCAGATATACTATCACTTTTGCTTTTGTTTTAAATAACACCAGGTATCTTCTCCGAAACATGTTCTAATCAATCTTTCATCAATTCTGTTGTCATCCATGCATTCTTTTGTGGCTCAAACCTTAGAAAATTTTCCTTGGGTTCAGTTTTTTTGTTTAAAATAATAAAAGGTGGCAAATTGTTTCCATTAGTGGTTATAAACAGCATTATAGTAATTCGTGATTTTTCTTATAATTTAAATATGGCCAGATATAATGTGATTCTTCAAACTACTACCAAACAGCAACTGGATTAAATCAGAAAAATACGAACGAGGGATAACCGAATAAATTGTTATCAATGGTCATAATACTATGTGCATGTGTAGAGTGTAAAGCAAAAACTCAAACATTGGGGAGTGGGAGATGGGAGAGATAAGATGTTAAAATATTCACTTTGAATTTAAGCTGTTCCCAAATTTTACATCTTAAAAATTTGATTAAAAAGTGTGGCTTAAGTTTGAAGTAATACGGTATTTATTGTGTATTTAAATAATTAAGACAATTTGCTTATTTTGATATGGTATAAATTTCATATCATATAATTTTTTTATTCAAATTCTCAAATGTATTAATTTTAAATATATTATTCATTTTCATAGTTTTTATATTATTTCTATGTATTTTTAAAATTGCATTCATCATTTCCATTTTTTCAATGTAATTGTTTCAAAATTTATAAATCCCTTTCATGATTTTTCTTAATCAATCATTATTTTTCAAAAATAATAGCAGAATGAAAGATGCCAATTATGAGTACAGTATATAGTATCGGTATTTATTTTTTATTATTACAGGTGTTATGAATATGAAATTTCTTTTCTTCAAATTGTGAGATTGATATTTCAATTGCATTTTATGGTAAGTATTTCAATAATAATGTATTTGATATATAGGGTTTCCTTAAAGAGCAATTATTTTTGATGAACCAGTTAAGAATATTTTTAATTAAAAGAATCATTCTTCTATAATATATATATTATATAGATTATATAGTAAATGGATTTATTTGGTAATATCAAAATTGAAATTAATACAATACTGTACTATAATTAATACAATTGACAAAAATTGAAAGAATATTAAAAGTAATAATAAAATTGGCAATGATGAATGCAACTGATCTGTTAAAGTTCCTCATTTGAATAATCACTGCTGAAGTTTCTCATTTTTTCCAGGCCTGCTGAAAAGTTTGCAATAAGCAATATAGGAATTATACATTTATAATGTTTTTTCTTTTGGTTTTCATACTGTAGTTTTTAATATGCTTAATTTTTTATCATTTCCTATTTCCATAATTTTTTTATTTGAAATATAGATCAAAATATTATTACAATAAATATTTTAAAATTAAAATTTAACCACCCATTTATGAGAATTATAATTTTAAAAAATGGTTGTAAATCAAATTCTAAAATTTGATTTATGAGCATTCTAAATTGAAGTCTAAATTACCATTAATTACTATTAAAAACTTAATAAATTCCCCAGCTCAAAAAATGTAAACCACTTTTTATCAAAATATGTTAAAATATTGTCTAATTACAAAACAATTTACAAAAAATGGATTTAATCAGTTTGGCTTTTGAGACTCTCATATAGGGGTCTTGTAAATTGGATTGATATGTATATAGACCATTTTTTTAACCTTTTGTAATTTTAAATAAAAAAATAGATAATTTTGATACATTGTAGGTTTTGAATTAAAAAAGATTTAATATAATTTTATTTAGTAAATGCAATTCAAAAGTTCTTGAAATATTTAAAATTTTCTTATAATAAATGTTTTAACTAAATTATTGGCATTCTTGATATTATAAACATTTTCAATATGCTCACAGATATAATTTTTTTAAGAAAAAGTTTGTGGATAAATCAATATTTCTTAATTATTATGATTTAGTTTTCAGTTATTAATTCTATAGTTTAATAAATTTCTAGACATTGATACTGATACATGAAACAAATGCTGATTGGTGGAATGTGAGGAAAGCAAATGGACAAGATGGTTTTGTACCTGCAAATTATGTTAAAATAATTGAACCAAAAATAGTGAGAAAAATTGTAAAACAGCCAGTAAAAGTTCCTGAAAAACAAAGAATTAAGAAAACTGTAATGAAGAAAAAAGTTGTTAAAAGGAAAAAAGAAAAATCTCCAGAACTAAGTATATGAAAATTTTTTATTGCATATTATTGAATAAAAATGTATTATAAAATGAATTCAAATATAACAAATGACCAATATTAATATTATTAATCATACAATAATTAATATAATGTTTCTACCCAATAAGGAATTATAAATGTCCTCATTAATTATTGTTTTCTACATATAGTATCATTATCTGCTTTATTTTTTAGGAACCAAAAATTAAATTTAGTCTTTGAAATTATTTTATTTATTGTTAATCAGAATAAAAAAAGTTGAAATATATAGCAAGTTGTTATTGTGAGAATTGACTTAGAGCTTTTCCTTTTGTAAAGGAAAAGCTCTAAGTCCTTTTGTTTCCCTAAATAGGATTAATGTCAGTTATTTGCATTTTTTATAATTGTAAAATAATCATTATAAATAATTATTTTAATTAAAAAATCCTATACAGGCAATTTAGAAATTTAATAAGTTTCATGATTTGGTTATTTCCAAATTCTGCTGCAAAGGTGTGATTTGGTTTAATTATTCAACAATATTTGCTATTCAATAACTGCAAATATACAAATATGATATAAAATCTTTTGCTTTAAAATAATGTGAATAAAATAATTTTAATTTATTTAATTTCTAGTAAATAAATTATATTCATATTATTACTTTTATGAAATGTAAGAAATATTTAAAGAAAAATCTTTGCAAAAGTAATAATGTTATTGTAATATATTGTATTTCCAACAGATAAATTTATTTAAAGTAAATAAATCTAAAATTAATATATCATCATTGTTTAGATAAAAATAATATTTTATTTTATCATTTATATATATATATATATATATATACAGGAATACCTCGATTTCGATTATTGCGATTCTCGATTTATCGCGGTTTATAACTTGATACTAAAATTCAATTATTGTGCTTAAAAGTTGAATTATCGTAGCTTTGAGATATAGCCCACTCTATAAGCAACCAGAATTACATTTGTTCTCCAGGTAACTCTCTTTAGCACTTCGTTTAATCAGTTAATCAGTTGATCAACTGATCTGACGGCACTTGCTCACCACTCATCAGTAACTGTCCGCCTTTACCTGAAGTACACATGGACAGGTCCGGCTTAACCTGTTAAACAGATGATGCGGCCATTGGGAGCACCAAAATTATCATTTTCTCAAAATTGTTACTCAGCAATACTGTACATTGCTGAATAGATATTACAAGAAAGCTGCATCAGGTGCCGGGATCTCTAAAGTGGCACTGCATGTGAATATTTATTTCTTTTCTTATTTACCCCTACAATGGATTCTAAAAGAAGCAAGGATGATAACAAGTCAACAGCTATCAAGAAGAAACACAGAGTGATCCGCTTAGAAGATTGGCACGTTTAACACAGTTTTTGTACCTCGTATATAAAATTTAATTAATAGATTTGAAAAATCCTTGGCAGCGATCACCCATTTTACATGCATTATTTATCCTGATTATTGTGGTTGCGGTATTTTTCGTGGCAACAATAACCGCAATAATCAAGGTATTCCTACGGTATTTTTCGTGGCAACAATAACCGCGATAATCGAGGTATTCCTGTGTTTGTAAAACTTGCTAAAATCACAAAACAGTCACCGTATTTTTCGTGGCAACAATAACCGCGATAATCGAGGTATTCCTGTATATATGTATCAATAATCATAAAATTAATCCATAAATAACAATTTAAAACAGTGGCTAAAACATTTTTTGTTTATATTAATAAGAAAAAAGTTGTATATATAGTATAGATATTCCCTACATACATATATTTGACCTTCGTAAATTTGAATTTATGTAAAAAATTTTCTAAAATTTTCCTTCTTTTTTAAGATTTAGAACATAAAAATTTATTATATTTGCAAAATACAAATATGCAATGTAAAATACCCAATCAATCTTTTATTAATTAACTGATCATTGATCACTGTTATCAGAAGTACGTACAACATTACTAAGATTTTAGGATTGTGATATATTGCTTAATTTTAACTTATTTTAATTGTGTACAGTGGTGCCTCGCAATTCGACATCCCGCAATTCGTCAGTCTTGCAATTCGACATTTCAGTTTTGCGGGTTTGCGCATGCACGAGCATGGAATTGTGTGATGTCATGTATAGCACTATTTGTCAGTTCTTTTTGGCCTATTTTGTGTTTAGTCCGAAAACGTTATGCAGTAAATAAATTTGTATAATAACTTGCATAGAGGGCTGATTTTTTGAACAATTTTAAATCTTGGTATTGGAAATAAATAAATATACAGAATGTATATAAAATATCCAATCAAATTTAAAAACCAAGCTTATTTTATATACAATTGTTTCTAAAAAAGAGAGCAGAAGTAGCTAGTTATTATTTCTAAATAATAACTAAAGAATTTTGCTGCTAATCAATAATATATTAAAATCTTATTTTATGTTGTTTGATTATGAATAATTATTTTAAGGAATTTAATAGATTTTATGATGATACATAAAGTATTGATGAATTTATATTGATATGACGATTTTATTAATAATCCATAGAAAGAACATTATCTAGATCATCAAGCAAACCTGAAGAAGGTGAAAATGTAAGAGAACGTCAGAATATTATCAATGTAGCATATGATCATCTTGTTCAGTTGTCACAGGTAATAATATAAAATTATTTTTAATATACCAGAAAATCCTAACTTAAGTTTTAGAGAATTTTAATTTAAGCATATAAAATTTTGTTAGAGATCTGTTATATACACACTTATACATAGTTTATACATATTTTTATACTCTAAGTAAATAACAATAGTTCTGTTTTTCTGCTATGGTAGCTATCTTTTTTGCTACATGAAATTTTGGAAATTAAAATTTTCATTTTTCATATACTATCCGAAATTTTCTTATTTAGTAAATTTTTTAATCCTTTCTATTCCAGAATGAAATAAAAAGATATATCCATTATATTTGTCTATGTTCATCAATCTATTGGTCAGCCTAATTTCTTGTATAATGTCAGATTTGAATGAAATTCACATTTCTATATTTAAAAATCTATTGAAAATTATTGAAATAGGAATTAAATTATCATTGTAATGAAAGTAAAAGTATTCAAAATTGATGAGACAATGTTTTGTGTAATATTTTCTTACTTGAATTAATTTACAAATATATTATTGGAACTTATTAAAAGAGAAAAAACCTGTTGAAAATGATAAAAATCAGAATTGTCTTAAAAATTATATGGACAATTTAATAATCTCCATTAACTTATTTCTTTTAAACAATTATTTATGAAAGGTAAATTATTAATATTATATACATTTTTTTTTTTTTTGGTAATAAAATGTTTTTGCTTGAAAGATTATTTAATTGTAGAATACATTATATTCATTATTATGAATGTATAGGGTAAAAATTATATATATTTCAATTATTTGCAAATATTGTTATGGTGACCATACATCCTTTATTTAAGAAGACAGTCCTTTATTTCACTTCTGTCCGTTAGATTTATTTTTTTCTAAAATAACTATTTTGTCCTTTATTTTGTGAATTGAAATAGTAAATTGAACATCAATGCTCAACAGATGGTCTACAGAAACATGTCACTGTCATTTCTGTGATAGTTTCATGTTTCTGAAACAAAAAGATGAGTCCTGCCAACATAGATGAGTTAGAATTTTTAAATATTTTACAAACACAAAGTGTTTAAAAACATTTTAAAAATCATTGAATTTTGCTTTTGTCTCCCGGATCTAATGCCCCCACTGAACAGGCATTTTCATTAGTGAATAATATGTGGACCACTGAGAAAACCCAATTAAAAGTTGAAACATTTGAAGCATTTATTATACCAAATGCAATTTCAACATATATAGAGTTTTATGAATTTACAAAACAAAAACCCAATTTATTAAAAAATTTTTGTTCTTGCAAAAAATATCAAAATTAATTTTTTAAAGAAATAATATGATTGTTTAAAATGTGTTGTTCTTTATATAGTGTTTTGTATTATTAATATTGTTTATTATATTTTATAATAAATGTTATAAGGCTTTTCAGTTTTAGTGAAACAAATAGCAACCTTCTTTTTCTTATTATGAAACAATTTCTGATTTATCCTTTATTTTCTCAAAAAAATATGGTCATTGTAAATATAGTAGATCCCCAACTTTTGTTTTGCTTTTGCAGTTTCAAAGATACATAGATGTATAAGTCTTTCAATTTTTGTTAAACTTCCATAAAACACTAATGAAAAATTCAATAAACACTATATTTTTGCAAAAATATCACCTAAGGTTTTAAATTTTCTTATGTATGGTTAAAGTAAGCCTATAAATTTCATTTGATCATTCTGTTTGCTAATGCATCCATTCATTTATATCATATTTCATCATTATTAGAACTTAAGCAGTTTTCAGTTTATATGAATTTTTTTTGAATGAATTAACTATGTAAGTCAAGGACTTGCTATATTATATATTGAAGTGATGATAAGGAGAAAAAATTTTTCAGATTATATGTATACTATTTATCATCAATGTTTTTATATAAATATTAATGAAAATTTTCTCCAATTACATCTATTTGTTCTGTTTACAATTTATTTATTTTTTTTAATTTCATAAAGTAAGATAAAATTAAATAATTTAATAATTTATTAAACACTTTTTATATCCTAAAATTTCTTTCTTAGAATATAATCAATTTAAGCATTATGAATAATAAATAGTTAATAGAACTTTTAATTTTTTAAATGAAATATATTTTACAGTTTCAACGAATTACTATATTTACTTCAGAGAAAAAGATTGACTTATATTATTTTTATTGACCAAATTGTTTTTTGATTTAGAATCATTGCTTTCATAAATTCATTATAATCAGTAATGTTGTTTACTGATCAATCATTTAAGGCATATCATATTTACACACTTAACTTTTTTTTTTTTTTTTTTCTTCAAAATATTTAAAATTTTTTTTTTTTTTTTTTTTTTTTTTTTTATACTTCAAAATATTTAAAAAAAAATTATGAAAATTTATTGTATAGTTGTTAAAATAAAAATATTATATTGGTCAAATGTAAGACAGTTTTTAAAAGTTGTCTTATATTTAAATAATAAAAAATTGTCTTATATTCCATTTTTGAAAATTAAATATTATTTTAAAATTAATTTTTCTAACAGAAGACATTATAGGTGGCACATATGTATTCAATATATGCATCGAGTGATATGACGAAAATAATTTTTACAAATTTAATGTTTTTAACGACCTATATATATATTCCTAGAGTTTATTAATATCCTATTTTTGTAAAAATATGTATTTCCGTTAGCTTAGTGATATTTGAAGTACTTTTTAGTCGTACATTTTGTATACTTTTAGGATGAAAATTGTTTGATATCAGTTGAGAACCTTCGTAAAAAATCTGTTACATGTTTTGGCAATTTAAATCAGGATTAAATATCAACTCGTCATTTGACATTGTAGTTGCGGGTGTTTACAATTGTTCGTTGATGTAAGATGTGTCTGTTTTTTCCACTGCGCATGTGTAAATGAGTGGGGTAAGAAAGTCCACCTTATAAGTTTGTCGTGTTCCTGTAGAAATTTGTAATTAAACCTGATGATGATCCTGAAGGAGGGTTGAAAATGTTTGTCAAAATAAAGTAATTTCTGCAATATAGTGCTAATTTTTGTGTATAATTATATTTCAATAGTGCAGAAACAGAAGAATGCAAAGAAGACTGCTATTATGTAATATGGTTCTAGCACATTAAATACAGTATAGATTTACAATATATTTTAGCTGAACCATTTGAGTTTCCATCTATTATAAAAGTGAATTTTTAATTGTGATTGGCATTTAGAAAAATTATTTTATTATTATTACATATTTTTAAAATAATAAACAAATTGTTTTAAAAATATTGTATTTAGATGATAGCATACAATAAATAATCTGTTATGCAAAATTTTCATTGTTTATTAAATTTAAAAATAATGATGAATTGTTTTATTTTTTTATATAGTGTGCAATATTATTTTTTAATGTCGATTTTGTTTAGATAATTGTATGCATTATGTAATTTGTATTAAAATATAATGTATTGATAAACCTCAGTATCTGGAATTGCTAAGTCTGATGCAGACAAAGCAAACACTAATATTTCTGATTAAGCTCTTGAAATTTCTGACAATTTTGATTTGTTAGCAAAATTTAGTAATTGTTTTCATTCATTGGGACAGCTGTAATGTTTTCTGGAAATCAGTGTGTTGGTTTGATTTTTATTCCATCTATTATGAAATTTCCTTACATACTTACCAATAAACTAAAGCTCTCTTAGCAGTTGAGATCACTCCTAAATTTTTATTTAGGTAGCTAATGTTTTGGGTATTTCCTATCATCTTCAGGCTACATAAATTAGAATAAGTTTGAACATTTAACCATTTGAATGGTTAAATGTTCAAACTTATTCGAATTTATGTAGCCTGAAGATGATAGGAAATACCGAAAACATTAGCTACTAAATTAAAATTTAGGAGTGTTTCAACTGCTAAGAGTGCTTTAGTTTATTAGTAAGTTAGAAGAGTATAAGCAGTAAGTTGGACAATATGTATTATTTCTTGCATATTTTGATTTAATTCTTCTATCTTTTAATTCATTATGTAAATTACAACTATTAAATGTTTTAAATACTTAAAATTCTTATTTTTTATACACTAAAATACTTTCTTTGGACCTCCTGCTTACAATTGAGCAAATATGGTGCTTGAATTGTTCTTGATTATGATTAACACATTAAATATTTTATCATTAAACAATATATTAAAATAAAATACTATTCTGTATATATTTTGAATTAAGTTTATCTACATATTAGAAATGTTTTTACATTTAAATATATTTTATTGATCATTAATTAGGAAAGACGCTTATATTTAGAAGATGCAATTTGCCTGTTTGGTTTCTATAGAGAATGTGATGATTTTGAAGCATGGATGAAAGATAAGGTTTGGTTTGATAAAATAATAAATATTTTCCTAATAGTAACAAATAATTACAGAATTTTTCAATTTTTTTAGGAAAAGATGTTAACTATAGAAGATCCTAATGATAGTGTAGAAGTAATGAAGAAAAAATTTGAGGTTGGTATTTTCTAATATCCTTATGGGTTTATAATATGTATTACAGATTTGTAAGCAATACAGATTCAATTTAGATAATACTATTTAGAGTTCTTGATATTGAATCTTCTAGAACTCTTACTTGTTTGTTAAGTAAGAGTTCTAGAATGTAAAAATTAACATTGCTTTAATTTCAACAAAATTATATATTTTACTTTTCTGAATTCAAAAATATATTCAGTAAAAGTTTTTTTAATTTATTAAAATATATATTGTGTCATTTACTATATTCAATAACCAAAATTATTATTTTTTACTTTTTCTAATTGTTTTGCTTGCTATTTTTGCCTATAATATTGCTAATATAAAAAGTTTTAAATCTAATTTACAATTATTAGTATTTTCATATATTAATCTCATTTTAATATTTTATCATTCATATTCAGATCTATTGGAAGAAATTTTGATATATTTAAAATAGTCTTCATTATATGTTAATTTATAACTTTTTTGAGCATTAATTTTTTAGAGAAAATTAAGTATATTCATTTTTAAAATACAGTAGATTTCTGATTATCCAGATTGCAGATTATCAACCTGGATAATCAGAAGTCAATCATAATCAAATGGCTTAGGCGTGATCTCTTGGGGATGTACTTTCCGTTCCCGAGGATTTCTGCTTCCGTCCCATTGAAGAATATACTGTCGTTTGTTCTTAAGACAGGCCTTCTTCTGGGATTTTTGATTGGGGGTGCACAATAGACCAATGTTGGTTGCGGTGCTTGGGCTAAAACATGCCCCTTCCTATTTTACTACTACTACTACTACTATAATCAAATACTATAAACATTGATAATCAAAGTAAATTTTAATTATCAATATTTTATCTTATGATACAATATTTGAAAGATTTTTAACACTCCAGATCTGTTTTCTTATTTTATGTTAAAAATTGTCAATCAAAATCAAAATTATAAATATTGCAATAATTATAATTTCTTGCTTCAAATAAACAAATTCCTTGTTTTGTTTTTTAATAAATAATAGAACATTTGAATAAATACATGTAATTTATTTATTTTTTAATATTAAATACATATTGTCCATAATTCTGATTTTTGAATATTTTATGGATTAACCTGGGAATCAGTTAATCAGGGGAATTAACTTCCAGATTACCCTGGTTAATTGGGAGTCTACTGTTTATTAAATTTAAAGAATGATGATTATTATTATTTTAGGTAGCATCAAATTTCATGTTTATTTGCATAATATGTGGTAATTATATTAAAATTTAAAATTATTTTATTGTAAAAATTTTATTAAAAAACTTGAAAATCTTTATATTTTTTAATCTTGAAAATATATTTAATATTAATTCATTAATTTGCAAGTAACTAAATATTTAGTGAATGAATTCTTTAAATTTCTATTGTAAAATATTTATGTAATATGAATTAGTTATATTTTATAGGTTCAGATTTGGAACTTAAAATGTTTTGTTAAGTAAAAAATATAATAAATCACTAAATAGATTTAAAAATGTGATTGTTGTTTTAATCGTTGGTCAATTAAATAGTTTATTGTTAAAAAAATACAAATAGGTTAGTTAAATTTGTTTGATTGATTGAAATGTTTTAAGCTGAAAGAGCTGTAAGTAAAATATAGTTAAATTTTAAAGAAAGACAGGAGTACTAATACTAGAATTAAACAATTTGAAAAATAGTAAAAATTGGAAAAAAGCATTTATTGTCTTTCTTCTCCTTATCATTCTTTTTCTTTCTATGCATTTATCTTTACAGATTGCATCATTTAACCAATTTTGATCAAACATGGGATACAGATATATCTCAGATTATTTGACATCCCTTGAAAATTTCAGCAAAATAAATCAAAATAATAGGAAGCTTTACTGGGCATTTATTCTCTACAAACATCTCTATGAATCACAATGCTCAATTGTTTTCGATCAAATTTGAAATATAGATATATTTTAGTTTATTAAAATCTATAAAATTTGGCCTAACATGAAGAGATGGAGAAATCATTGATTCTTATCTTTATTAATGCTTCTAAAATTACATTGTTCAACTGATACATAAGAAACAATTATATTCCATTTGATTCTGATTAAATCTGGAATATAAATGTTTTTTAAGACCTTCAGAAAATTTAATCCAATAGAGACAAAATGAAGGGAACAAAGAGATTTTTCATTGTAACTCTTTCATGAGTTGCACACTCAACCAATTTTGACAAATAGATGTTTTTTTAAATTATTTAATAAATTCAATTTAAATAAAAAAATAAAGAAAATACTTAATATGTTAACATATTGCTGTTAGAATATCTTCCTTGGAAAAATAATTTCATCTAAAAAATGATATCTAATAAAAACAAAAGTATGTAGAAAAATAAGCAAAATAGAGTACTAACAAATTAGGATATTTTTAAAATTTAGATGAAATACTTAGTTCATGATTTAAGAAAACAAAGAAATAATAAATAATAAAATATGATATTTCTACAATTTAGAAATGGCAAGTAGCCATTTCTAAATTGTAAAAATATCATATTTTATTGAAATATATTTGGCTAATTTTTTTACATATTAGTAATTTCTGATTAGATAAATTACAGTCTTCAAAAATCAATCATTTATTATACTGAAAATAAATATTGTTTATTGATTCATTTAATGCAATAGAGTCTCTCTAATCCGACACAATAGTTGCGGCACTTATCGGATTATTGGATGTTCAATGAAAAAATGAAATTAAACAAACAAATACATTATTAAGACTTTCCTGTCACTGCTCTTACTGTTCAAATCTTTCACAAACCCCTCTATTAAGACTTTCCTGTCACTGCTCTTGCTGTTCAAATCTTTCACAAATCCCTTAATTTTACCCCATTTTTTTTAATGTCATAAATGGTGGCTCATCCAATACCATAAAATGAAGCTAAATCACTAAACTTTTCTCCCAAGTGAAATTTCTTAATTATTTCTGCCTTTTCAACCACACTGTCCTGTGTTTTTGTTTTTCACTTTTTCTGATTTGTAACATTACATAAAGATAAATAACAAACACTGATACAGAAAAAACATTATTTTGTAGTAATCAGTGTACTGAACTTAAAAATTAGTCCAACTATAAGCCTGAGCAACAAATGAATAGTGATGGTCAATTTGTTTATCTCAGTTTCTCTTTCTCACACATTGACAAGTTGTGACATGAAAATTTCATGTGGGCAATGCGACGGTTCCCAGAGTGTTGGACTACTGGAAGTGTCAGATTACAGAGACTCATCTGTACAGGGTGATTCAGAAAGAATCAGTAATATTCCTTTGCATGATAGTATTAATGATTCTAATCCAAAAAGTCATATGAACATGGGTACTATTTCTAACAATAACTGAGATATTCTGATTATAATACAAGAAGGGCACCATGTGTAAGGCAGAATAGAAATGAAAGGCAATGATTAACCTAAATACTCTAACAATTACTGAGAGTTTTATTGCAGAAGTAATACACAGATAAATATGGCAATTCTTACAACAGATTTTCAAAAATGCCATCATCCAAGTTAAAGCACTTTTCAACATGGATCAGAACATGACTAGCTGCTTAGCAGAGATTATCCTGATGTTCCTTGATTTGGGTAATAGCATCTGTTATGCAAGCAATTAGTTCATCTCGTGTATGCACTCTTGTGTGGCAAATTAGTCAATCATTATCAATGCTTCATTCAGCATCAGTAATATGTATTTGGCAATACAACTACTGACTATTGCAAATTGCTGTATCCTAGTTACTGTTAGAAATAATACTTTTTTTGTTCATATAATATTTTTGGTTTAGAATCATCAATATTATCACCCAAAGAAATATTACAGATTCCTCTTGAGTCATCTGTATAAATGCATTTAATAATTGAATAAATTGATATTAATTATAAATATATTATTGAGCAAGACTTCAACATCAATGTATGTTTGCATGCAAAAATTTAAATAATAAATAAAGAATATTCTTTTGTGCAAATATTCTTCAATTTACAAATATTTTATATGCAAATATTTGCTTTAATGAACTATTCCAATTTGTTTCAGTTTTTCAATTTATGAAGATATCTTCATTTTGAAAGAAACAATTTCATTACCTATAAATTATTCACTATATTTCGTTTAAAATGATTATATTGTGATCTATACAGGATTTTCAAAAGTGGACAATCAAACAAAGTGAGGTGATGAGAGAAATCATTTTCAATCAAAATAACCATATACAGTAAGCGCCGGATATTGTAATCACTGGTTAATAGAATCAGCCGTGTAATAGAATCAAATTTAGTAGAATGGAAACAAATCAGCAAATTCAATGCTTTTATTTTCATCTATTAGAATCATGTTTTCAGTTTATGGAATCAACTTAGTCCATTAGCAGAAAAAAAATCACCCCTCAAACACACTAATATAGCCTATCGATTCTTAAACTCAGGAAGCACTCTTTCAACAGCAAACAACTCTCCACTCAAACTAAACTTAAAAATTTTTGGTTACGAATAATTCGTTACTGTTGAGAGAATAAAAATAAAGGGAAGAAAGTTTTCTCAGAGGGTGCTGGAGGTCAGCTAGTATCCAGAGCAATTTCAATTTTGGTTTTGATTTGTTGTACTGTACTGTATTATTGTACTGTACCTGTATTTGCAATTACTTCCAAACGCAAAGATGTGACTTTAGACGAAAAGGTAAAAATTTTGCGAAGATATGAGGAATTAAATTTAAATTGCAACAAGATGCAGAGGTAAAATTAGGAGTCCCTCAATCTACTCTTTCTAAATGGTTGAAAAATCGACAAAATTTTGAGAAAAGTTTACAGACTAGCAGTGGAAGCAGAAAGCGGAAACGTGAAGGTAAAAATCATTCTATAGATGAAGCACTTCTTTTATGGTTTTGGCAAGCTACGCTGCTAAATGAACCTCTAAATAGAGGAATCCTCGAGAAAGCTAATGATTTAGTCATCAAAATGGGAGTTGATTTGATGACTTTTAAAAATAGTAGTGACTTTCTGATAACTAAAAACTGATTGGAAATTTTTATATTGGAATTTTAATTTTTTAAGTTGCAAATTTTACTAATGAACAGTTTTCAACATCTCAATTATTTTCATAAACTGAAGGAGTCTGTATTTCTAGATGAAAGTAAAATAACCAAGATTGCAGCATTAATTGCTAAAAAATATTTTTTACAATACATATTGAAGGATGTTCATCAATTAACAATAATACAAATTATTAATTATTATACTATATATATTTCAGTTTAAAATTATTTATTATTTAGAATATTAAATACTGTAATTTTAAGCTTTAATAAATATGTATAGTTATACAAGAAATTCATTCAATTATACCACTTTTATTACTTTTCTGGAACAATTATAATGAAACTGACTTTTAAATGAAGATTTAGCCATCCTGAGAAATAATTGTTATTTTTGGATAGCAATAATTTCTCTGAATAAAATAGGCCATGAATGAAAAAAATTGGACTGTATTTTCAAAAATATCAATTAATATGCAAATTTAGATTAATGAATATTACTTAAGATAAGTCATGTAATGAATTCAAAATTTATATAAATTTATTAAAATATGTATCAGCTGATGTTCTTAATCCAAGAACATTCATGCCGAAATTTCGATTCAAGCCCAGCGAATGTGAGATTAAATCACCTTATATACAGTCACTCTCATAAGTATTCGACCAGACCCGTTGTGTATAGCAAAATGCAAGCAAAAATGTAAATAATCATAGTAGAAAGAGAAATATTTGTATTTTATTACAAAAATATGTATAAAATAAGAAATTCAAAAAAAAATGCAATGTATCAAATTATAGTGAATCAATTACATAGAACTTAATGTCAAAATTAAAGAATGTGGTCTTGCAAAATTATTCGACCAGTAAACCAAAAGTCAAAGAAATTTGTAAGAACACGTTCTTAATATTTTGTTGCTTGGTCTTTAGCTGCGATAACACTTTGTAAGCATTTTGGCATTGATTTTACCAAATTTTTTATTTCCTCTGGTTCAATTTTTTCCCACTATAACCAGAACTTGCTTTAGATGTTCCTTACTTGTTATGATGTGCTGCCGTATTCTATTCTCCAATTTTTGCCACACATGTTCAATCACATTAAAATCTGAACTCTGCGCAGGTGTGTGGATCACTTTTGGGCAGTTATAGATTAGCCATAATTTGTTTTGGAGGGCAGTGTGTTTGGGATCATTATCTTGATATATCTTGAAAGTGTCAAGTATGCCCATATTAGCAGCACTTGGTCTTAAATTTTTCTTCAGTATTTAAAGATACTGATCGTTATTCATAGTACCTTGAACAAAATCCAGATTTCCAACTCCTTTTGAGGATACACACCCCCACATGATGGTGCACATGATGGTGTGGGGTGTGTATCCTCAAAAGGAGTTGAAAATCTCAATTTTGTTCAAGGTACTATGAATAAAGATCAGTATCTCCAAATACTGAAGAAAAATTTAAGACCAAGTGCTGCTAATATGGGCATACTTGACACTTTCAAGATATATCAAGATAATGATCCCAAACACACTGCCCTCCAAAACAGATTATGGCTAATCTATAACTGCCCAAAAGTGATCCAGACACCTGC
>AYEL01082940.1:0-92216 GCA_000484575.1 Olivierus martensii | reverse complement strand
ACTAAGAGGATAAGATACTTTTATTATAAAATTAAAAACAAATAAGTATTACTACTTCCTAATTATTTTTATTTCATTTTCATAGAATTTTCTCACTGATCTTTCTGCCAGCTGTAGAAGAATTGATGAAATTGATCGTACTGTTAATGATTTTGTACAGAGCCATCACAGTCAGCTTAATGCTATCAAATCAAGACAAAGACAAATCCACGATAGGTATTAAATAAACAAATATTACTCAAATTATTTTAGATTAAATAAATAAGAATAATATATTGAAACTAATTTCAATCATAAAACAAACTATAGTATAAATGAATTTTCTATTTAAAATCTGTAGTTTCTTTATTTACAAATTTTAGCACAGATTTGAAAAATAATAGTTGAAATTATTTTTTATGCACATTTTCTACTTTGAGAAATGTTTATATTATCAAAGTTCATAAAATAGCACTTAGAGCAGTATAAAAGTATAAATTTTATTATACAAAAACGTTTTCGATACTATGAGTATCATCGTCAGTTGTACAATCGGTTAGAAGACTAAAGAACGATATAATAAAATTTATACTTTTATACTGCTCTAAGTGCTATTTTATGAACTTTGAAACAGAAAGTTAAGCAGTTTGTTATAGCTTTGCGTTACTGTTTATATTTTCTTCTGTATCTTCAAGAAACATAAGAAATATAATGAGAATAACAGATCTATTAATTATATCTGGAAATAATTATCTGATATATTGGATGAATATCTGAGTGCTTAATTGATCAGTCTTTTTTCTGATCATTTGCATTTAATTTAATTCATATTTACATACCATATTATATCACTTTTTATTTTAAATACATGTTCTTTTAGTTTTAAATATCTGAGTTAGAAATTTTTCTTCATATGACCATCCTATTTTGTTTTTTTAATTTTGAAAAATTCAAATTATATAAGAATTTTAGACATTATCATAGTGAAATACTGTAGACTAATAATAAATGAATTGTAAAACTACATAGTTATTTAATATGTTGCTTTAGTATTTTAAACTAGTAGAGAGCTTCTAAAATCCTTATATTATAATTAGGTATTTTTATTCAAATCTCTGAAATAAAAAAATTCTAATATCTTCAATTAATAATGCAATATTTGATATATTAAACAATACAACAGTGAATTTCAACTTTTTTCACATTGAACAAAGTGCTAAAATTGTCACAACATGCCTTCAGTTTTCTAGGAGAAATATTTTATTATTAAAAATTTGTGTAGTGTATTAATATAGTGCTTAAAAGTTACAATGATTAGAATTATTGATTATTTTAAAAAGTGTTTATCATAGATTTCAAAAAAATACTATGTATTATGTGTGATACCATCAGAACTAATGCCAGCCATATTTGGTTCATTGTCTTCATCTAATTTGTTTTTTAATTAGAAATCTATCCATGTTTAATAAACTATAAGCAGATACAAATAAATTAAATCCAAAAATAACAAAATAACTAAACGAAATACAAATAAACCTTCATTAATGCAAATTTTGGCACAGAATAACAGACCCAATTCGAACAACAATTAATTGAACAAGGAACTGTTGTTCAAACAGTTGACTGAAAGTCCTTGGAATTTTGCTAGAATAACTTTTTCATAAAACTGTTATTTTCATTCTTACAATTGTCTGATTTCTGTTTTTTTATGAAAAATATATAGTACTTTTAAAATTTTGTCAAAGATAAAAACAGTCATCAATATAAATTTCTCAGTTACCTTTCCTCAAATTCTTGTGGCATGCCTGCAAATCCTTTGAGTCATACCAGTTGAAAAACACTGCAATATAATATATACCATGAATTTAGTACCTCTAAAGTCAATATAAAAATAAATTCAATATAAATTTTAAGTTATTGAAGAAATACCATAAGTTTCATAAATTAACATGTGAAAAAATTATGTACATAACTAAAGAAACACTTATGTAATGTTTATTAGTATAAGTGTATAATTGTAATATTTTTAAGATTATTTTTCTATTGTACTTCTGTTCTGTTTTGACTTACCATAAAAATTCTCTTCTTTAATCTGGTATATTGAAAGTAAATTCAAATTTTATTTTTATATATTTGCTATAGTTTCTACTTAAAGCTGAGATTTTAGAAATAGCTTTATTTTTAAATTTAATATTTTTGATATAACAATTGAAATTATCTTTCTAATTAAGATGGTATTTTTTATAAATCTTAAAAAAATAATTGTATTTTGCAGGTGGAATAAATTAAATAAATTAAAGATAGAGAAAGAAAGAAGTTTAGAAGGTGCAACAAGGTAATTACTATTATATTTATTTTTTAAATGAAATATTTTCTTCAAAGCATACTTTCTGAAAATATATGAACAAAAACATTGTAAAAAGTGATTTGTTCAAATGAAAAATTGGAATTTTGGAAATAGAATGAAGAGTATTTCTATTATTGAAGAAAGTGGAATATATAATGGTGAAAAATTTTTTCATAATACAAAAATATAAATTTATATATAAAAATATAACTGATATTATTGATATAATTGAATTATTACTGACTACATTTTATAGATTTCACAAAAAAATAAGATTTTTTTTCCTTCCAAAAAAAGTGAAGTATATATTTGTTAAATCCAACTATACAATAAGAGAAAAATAAAAGTATTTAAGGTTAATTAGTAGTTATGGCTAAAGCCTGTTTGGAGAAATTAGATGCTTGTATTGCTATGTAATCTTTGGTTATACTAAAGATTATATGAAGAATTTGAAAGATGATATAAACCTTGAAAATAAGTTTAATCTGGTAGATTAGGATAGAATATATGTTAAAAAAAATTAATATTTAAACATTTAATGTGCTTTATGAATAAAAAAATCAACTTCTAAGTATTTTAAAGTCATAAATATATCTTGTATTTGAATAACAATAAATTCATATCATGACGGTTTTTGTTCAGTCATTTATTATAATCATAAATGAGATTATGATATGATCTTTGTCAACTTAAAAATAGATTTAATGGCATTACTAGGGTGGAGTCTATACGGTATAGTCTAGACCTTTTGGATTTATCATTCCTAAGCAGGTTGAAAATAGTGGGGGTCCTCTTAAAAGTACAGGCTTTCTTTGTCAACTTAAAAATAGATTTAATGGCATTACTAGGGTGGAGTCTATACGGTATAGGATGTCGGTAGGATGTGTCAAGAGCATGCATAGTAGTGGAGGAAGAAACAGGTTGGCTTGCGGGATCTAAGTGCTTCTAAATTTAGCTTTCAGCTTCCGATATAGATTCCACATAAATTTGTCGCTGTATCCATTTTATGGTCTATAGCAAAGATTCTATTTAGCTCTGCTTTAAGGAAGGAATTATCGCTACAATGTGAGAGACATCTGTTAAAATAGGAAGTGAAAGCAGCTTTCTTAAATGCCCAGGGGTCAAATCGCCTACTGTGGCTCTGGTTATCATACCAAAATGGTCCTTTGACCAAAGGACCATTTTGGTATGATAACCAGAGCCACAGTAGGTTTAACATAAACAGATGTACCGAAGGTTCTGTTTGAAGCAACAATATTATTATCTAGAAAATTCACATGACTCTGACTAACCTGTGTAAGCTTTAATGTAAGCCCATACTCTTTTTTGGAAAGTTGTTGTATAATGTCAACTGCTCTATGATTGTTCTGCCAAAGAATAAAGATATCATCAATATATCTACAGTATAATAAAATATCATTAAAAAGATTTATGCTTAACTGCAACTCTACTTCCCTAACTACTAATTCAGTGAGGATTCCCGCCATAGGGCTTCCTATGGGTACCCCTTGGAGCTGCCTATAAAATATACCATAATACTCAAAGAAGGATTCATGGCAGATTAAATACGCGATTTCACAAAGAAGTGCATGGTCCTGGTACTCAGTAGGGGTGTGTTCAATCAAAAACCTATAAAGCAAAAGGCAGGTGGCGTTAAGATTGAGAGAAGGATACAGTGATTCAAAGTCTAATACTGTCGTAACATTACTAGAGGATGGGTGGAGCTGCCTTAGTCTGCTTAAAAATTTGATGGAAGAGGATATACTAAGAGGATAAGGTGTTAAAAAGTTGTGGCACCATTTAGCCAGCCATTTCTCAATATTTTATGTTGGTGAACGCATTTTTTCTACAATCGGTCTAGCTGACACAGGGTCTTTATGTGTCTTAATGTACGCAAATATACGAGGGCATGCTGGGTTGACAATCTTTTTCGTACAAATAAAATCTGGTAAATTATTATGTTTTAGAAGCCTAGTGACCTTTGCTGTCAGTGCATCTGTAGGATTTTTAGGTAAAACTTTCGCCTTAGAGTCATGTATATACTGCATAATATGGGCGTCATACGAGCTTTTCTTCAGCAGAACGATCTTCTTTGACTTATCTCTTGTGATGATTAATTCTTCATCGGCTAACCAATCTCGCGTTTGCCGGACTTTTACATCGTATAATGGGAGGCTGCCAATAGGAGGTCCGTGCTTACGGTTCTTCAGTCTATTGTGCTCGTTAATAAAAGACCATCTGAGCTTCTCAGCTTCTAAACTTTTTAGTAGAGCTGTATGTCTTGTAATTGGTTTAAAGCAAGTAGTTTCCTGTAATATTATGAATAAAGCAACTTCATGACAATTATATAAAGTATTTATCCCATATATTTACAATTTAGAATGTTTATTATAATTATAACTAGTATTTTAATTAAACGCGATAAATGTGCAATTTGTGGAAAAAAATGTATACTGATACAGATATTTGAATTAGTCTTTCTACAGTCACTGATTGAAAGATATAAAAAATCGCAGGATGAGACATTTGTAACATAATTAAATTTCTTACTTTTGTTAGCTGTAAGAAAGCTGAGTACTTCAGTAGGCCCACTATCGCCATATTCATTTTTCGCAGTTAAATACATCTGATACTGTATACTACTAGTTAATCCTCCAATGGTGTAATTGTTATTTGGAGATGGCAGAAGTCGAACCATTTGCCACTGACCATTAGTTGGTTTTATATGAGCAACATATCCTATGAAAATAAATATGATTAAAATTTTTGTAACAGATTGTGTATTCGGCAGATTATAAAACTATTAATTATTAAAATTTAATAGTTTTTCGTTAAATTTATGCATACATTCTTTGAATTAAAATCATAATTGTGTAACTGCAAAAAAAAAATTAATACAATCGAGTATTCGTAGTTTATTGAAGATTCATAATTAAATAAATTTTAAACTGACATAATTAAAATTTAATATCTGTCGAAAATATTAATAATAAATATGAATATCGAAACCTCTCTAAGTGGATCGGTTTCGGACTGATAAGGGTATATCCACTTAACCAGTGTCAATAAATTAGCATGCATATAACATAGAAAATGTCATTTCTATAATCTAAGACAAGATTTTTATTAACTATAAATAAATAAAACATTGTGCAGCTGGCAAATCAGCCACCGCCGCCGATTTGCCAACCGCACAAAGTAACTTTCGATGTTAAATATGTACAGTACGTACTGAATAAATTTTTATGTCAATTAATAAAAGTTTACATAGTATTGTATGTAATTTTAGTTTCATATTGGTTACATTCTCAATTTTTTATTGTCTATGCAAGCCAAATACATTGTACAGTATACTGAAACTACTTTTTGTAACAGAGGAATATATCTCCTTGATTTTCATTTCAATTTATCAAAACTAAAAACCCGATTTGAAAGCCAATTAAACATCCTTATAGAATTCTCAAAGGGCAACAATTTTTGTTTATGCCAAGCATTTTTAGTTTTCAATATATTATGAAAACAAACTTGAAAATGTTCGTAATTTTCAATTCTCTTAACTTTGCATCGCGATTAGCATTTTACTTCCGTAACAAAATTGAAATGCCGAATTTCAGACACTTAACGGAAGTGGAATTCCGGTCCACTTTCGTTATTGTCTGAAATTGTACATATCCCTGGCATAAACATTATTTAATGTTAAAAATCCTGATTCATTTAACCGATATTATCCACTTATCCAGACTCCTTTAAACATTAAATCACATGGAGTCAAAATGGGATCATGAGAATTTAATTCACTTAACCGGATTATCCACTTATCCAAAATCCACTTAGAAAAGTCGACTATATATAATTATTTCTTGAAAGTAGTAATAATTAAAAACAAAACATAAAATTTATTCACGATGTTTTAAACAATTTTAAAAGTTTAATAATGAATAATATGAAATCTGAGTACCAGTAAGTGGTGTATTTCTTTTTGAAGTCCATAAAATTCTCATAGTTACTGAATTTGGGCTTGTTGTCAAAATGGATATTCGAGGAGTTGGAGGAGATTCTTTAAAAATTAAGACAATATAATTAATATTTTATTTTTTTAATAAATTTATTGTGTTTTACTTTACATTCTTACCAACATAAGATGTTGTAAGGAGAATCGGTTCCGAAGGAGGACCTAATCCAGCTTTGTTGTAAGCAATAACAACTACTGTATATGTAGAAGTTTTCTGAAGATTATCCAAGGTGGCTTTTTGAATCTCTTGTCTGTGATCCATTTCTACATTTTTATAAGAATAAGATATTTGAGAACCTTGACTAGTTTTTTTATATCCAATGTAGAATCCCAGCAATGGTCCATTCCACTGATGTTTTGGTGGCGACTAAATTATTTCCAAAATATTTTATAACATTGATTTTAAAAATCATATTGAAAAACCTAACTGTTCTTTGAAGCATAAAGAATTACCTTCCAAGAAAGAAGCGCTGTAGCAGTTGATTTTTCACTTACTTGAAGATGGAAAGCAGGGGATGAAGGTTCTATAGAGAAATTGAAAACAAAGATAAAATAAATCGATAAATTATTTTTTAAAATCTAAATTGTAAAGATAAAAATTTCCTTCCAGTTTAATAAAAATTAGCACAACTCTGTTATACCTTCTTGAGAAGTAACAGTTTCAACAATATCTGAAGGCTTGCTAGTTCCTACTTCGTTAACGGCGACAATTTGAAACTGATATTTAGTATAAGGTTTCAGACGAAGAATAATGACGGATGTTTGAGAACCATCAATTTTTAATTCTGATGGACTGCTTTTATCTTCAAGAAGAAAGGCAAAAATTAATTAATATAATTCAACAATGTTTATTAATTTAACATTTACCTTTCTTATAAAAGCATATATATTTCTGAATAGCTGTATTTCCGTTATAAGGCTGTATCCAATTGAGTCGAACACTCCTACTCCAAACTGATTTTATTTTTAATTCTAGAGGTTGTCCAGGAGATTCTGAAAAGTGTTTTTAAATCAAATTTACAAATGAAAATACTTGAGAAATAAATTATTTAAAATATATAAATCTTAAATATTTTACCAACTATTCCAAGTCTAACTCCCATTTGGCTATAACCAAATGTATTATTGGCACTGCACACATAGAGTCCACTATCTTCTCTAGTTGTAGCTTCTATGTTTAATACGGACATATAGCTTTTTTCAAAATTTGTGTGCACTATTTGTATTCTGTAAACATAGTTTTGATTAATTTTACTTATTAGATAATAGATGTGAAACGTAATCGTGTATAAATATTTAAAAATTTTCTTAATCACCTTTGATTATCTTCAGGTTTATTTCCATCTTTAGTCCAGTGAATATTTAACGGCTTGTCACCAGTTATATTACATACAAGTACAGAATCTTCACCATTTTTTACCATCTTCTGAATTGATTCTACAGTAACTTTCGGTGGAACTATAAAATATATGGATTATTTAGAATTTTACAGATTGTAATTACTTTTGATCATAAATGAAGAATGGTATTTTAAAATTTAATAAACAACTAAAATTAAAATATTTTCCACTTGTAAACTAATCATACCTTGAACTTCAACTCTAACAGTCTTAGATAAATTCTCTCCTACACCGTTTCCCACCTCACAAGTATAAAATCCTTCATCGTCTTTTTTGACAGAAGAAGTGGTGAGAGTACCAATATCAATCATCTTCCAATGACTTTCCGTTACTGGAGAAGACTGAGCAACGCTAAAACCTAAACAGATAAACAATGTTTTCAAGAAATATTTTACTTCATTATCAATATGAGAATGACTAAAGTTTTTCTTGGACAGAATTTTTTCATTTTAGTGAAAACTAATAAATATCCATATTATATTATTATATTATATGTTTATAATAATTAATCGATTATCTTGTGCTTTGGTAGAAACAGATGGAATTCTCAAAAATCTTGGATAGTTCATTATTTTCTCATAATTTATTTGTAGACATATTTGCAATTGTGTTTTGGATTTAATTAATATATAAAAATATTTTTATATACAGTCAAACCCCGATAAGACGCCATCCGCCATCCGCCAATAGAATATTTTTAATATTTTTTAATTATCTTTCTAATTTTTTAGACGATCTATTCTTTCTTAATAATATTTATATGGTTTTTTTATTTTTTATATGAATTTTTTCATAAATGCACAACATTATAATTATATATAGTAATAGCAAAAAGTTTTGGTGTGAAAGATTTTAGCGGAAATATACGTTTTCACAATTCTTCATTTATTTTGATTATTTTCACAACGATTTCTGTATTTATGAATGAATATGTGAATTTTCAGTTTGAAATTCTGAAAACTTAATTCAAAATTTACTATAAAAATAAATTTATTAGTTTAAACTTTTATAATACAAACCTTCAAGGGAACTTTTAATCCAAATGAACCTAATAATCATGCCTTAATTTAACCCTTGAAATCGTAACGGAAATTTTAATGATTTGTTCAAATATATATATATACAATTTGTAGTTTATATTTTATTTATGCATTTTTTACATATATATATATTTTCTTAGAATTTAGAAAGAGAGCTTGCTCCAGTTGGAGAAAAGTTTAATCGTGTGAATTTATTAGCTGATTCGTAAGTCTTATTTTTAATAGTTCTACAATAAACTACGATGTTTTCCACTGCTTAATGTGCTGTTATTTTAAACTTAATGATATGATAGATTCTTGGATTTGATTTATTGTGTGTCTTAAATTAAATTATATTATATTTAATTTTTTAACTTAATCAAAGTAATTATTATTCTATTTTATTTAGTGTTGAATTATTTAATCGTACATGTGATGATGCATATGAATGGATGATGGAAAAAATGAACAAAATGGATATTGATGATTTAGGTCGTGATATGAAAACAGTACAAGCATTACAAAGGAAACATCAAGTAAATTATATATATATATATATATACAATTTGTAGTTTATATTTTATTTATGCATTTTTTACATATATATATATTTTCTTAGAATTTAGAAAGAGAGCTTGCTCCAGTTGGAGAAAAGTTTAATCGTGTGAATTTATTAGCTGATTCGTAAGTCTTATTTTTAATATATTTCATTTTATATAAAATTTCTTAAGTTATAAATAATAATAAAATAATTTGTGATCTAGTTTAGTAAATTACATATATCAAAATCATGTAAAATTAACAAAAAATTAACTTTCATTTAAGTAAAATAAATAAATAATCTTTAGTTTGAAAGGGAAAAGAGAGTGTAATTGAAAAGAGGTAACAGAGCCCATAGATCTTCATAAACAAATATATATTTGTTTTGAAGATCAATGGGCTCTGTTACTTCTATTTATGAGGAAACAGATTTGTTTCCTCACAATATATATTGTTCTGAGTGAGACCTCTTTCTATTGTTTTGACTTGCCATAAAGAAATGAAAGATAAACCTTGAAGATATAGAATTTTTAATCTCATAAGCATATAGTTGTTTATGAGAATCTAGAGACTATTTCTTAAACTGTAATCCTTTTTCATTTACAATTGAAATTCATTTTTAATTGTAAATACTTATTGCTATTAAAATAGTCATAGCTAAAAAATAGATTTAGAAAGTGAAAAACAAAATCTGAAATGCATATTTACAAATGAGTTTTATTTTATTAAAATAAAGAATTATCTATATAATATTTTTGCTCTAATTAAAATAGTTACATCATTTTGATTTGCATTTTTTCCAAAGTTGCATTATAAAATAATTAACACAATATTTTACTTTGAGTCATAAAATTCCACATTTGCAACTTTCAGGGAATTATTTTTCTTTCAGTAATATAGAAGTTCATATTATGGTTCCATTACTGCTCCTAGTACATATGTGCATACAAACTCTTGGTGTTGCAATACATAAGAAATAATGAATGAAATCCATTTAGTTTTCTTCATTATCTTTACAAAAATGATAAAATAATATTCCTGATGAATAATTATTGTTGTTAAATCAAAATACAACACAATATGGCATAATGAAAATTTTACAAATAATAGTTATACAAGAGATCTCCAACTTATGATTGGGTTGCATTCAAAAATTTTAGTCATAGTTTGAATCCATCATAACTTAGAACACAATTTTCCATAAGTGTAATGTTATGAATGGAGGTTACATTCCCCAATCACCAGAATTCAGAATATTCAATATTCTTTTAAAAAGTAGTAGCATTCAGTAAAGTTGAATAAATGCTGTTTATTCTTTAAAACGAGAAAATTGTGTATTTATATCTACTAGAACTTTACATGATTAAAACTAAAGAAAACACGACATGAAAAAACAAAAATGGAATTCTTAAGTTATTTTTCTATATCCAAGTTTCTTGCATCCACCATATGTTAAAGCAGTTGTTTATCACCTTGGAAGATAAACATCTGGGTTCAATTCCAACATGTCATTTTTCTGGAAGGATTCAAGTTTGGCAGGCTTATTGAATCCCATCATTAGATCTTCCAATTGATCCCACCATAGATGTTTGATGGTCTGTGGAACTCTAAAAATGGCCATTACCAAAATTAATCCTTGGCAGCTTAACTCAAATTAACCTAAGTTTCTAGAAAAAAAGTATTTATTTTTTAGTGCCACTTCCCAATCATTGACTGACTACTACATAATAATATCCATTCCAGACCCAAATATGAACTATCTGCATCTATGGCAGAGTCAGTAGGACTTTACAGTAAATGAATCAATGCCCAAGTCAAATCCATCAAAAATTTTTCAGAAACATGAAATCCAAATTCCATGCTTTTAGGATTGGGTTGAATGAATCAAGCTTAGATGCTTAAAAAATCTGGAGATATGACCCAAAATTAAATGTGAATACTGCATGATGGAAGTACAACATGCTTCCAACTGGTTTTATATGTCCAGATTTTTTAAGAGTCCAAGTAGTAGTTATCCAACTTAGTCATCATAAATATGGATTTTCTTCATAAATAATAACAAGTCAGGGATCTCCTATATTAAATTAAAATAAACATTATTTTTATCTAAATACACTGATTTCTTACTTAATTTATTGAATATGTATTAAATTTCTCACCAGTCTATGTAGCTAGATAACCACATGATAAAGTGATTAGTTATTACTTTGGAGGATTTAGGTTCAGTTCTGTGGCCCACAATTTGTTTTTCAGAAATGGTCTAGGCCAGCCCTTCAACCCTTCCTTCAACTTTCTGGCTGGCCCCACCATGGGTGTTGGCCAGTGTAAGAATGCTGAGTCAAGCTTGAAAAAATGTCCATTGCTAAAATATCCATTGTGTAATATGGCAGCTTAATTCAAATTAACCTAACTTTTACATCAGTAATATGATGGTTAGCAAAAGTTGAAATATTAGTGTTGGTTCCCTATCTTCTATATTTCATTGTTTATTATGGAAATTATATTTCAATTTGTGTCATTTCACTGTGTTTGCATTTCTGAGGAAAGCATGTTTGATGCAAAATGAGGTCTGGTTGTACTATCATTTGTGTTCTTTTCACTTCATGAAAATCGTTTTCATCTAGTAAGATATTGTTTTAATGCTCTTTTATTTAAATTATAGTAATTATGGTTACTATTTTCTTTAGAAGAAATTTTAAGATGCAGTTATTCTGTCCATTTTCTTTAATAAAATATTAATCCTCAAAAAAAAAAAGATAATTTTTCATTAAAAAAGATATTAAATAATATATTATTATAATATGAATTTGCAGTCATTCTAATAAAACAAATTTTAATTATGATTCATTCCTTTGATTTCTTAGCTCAAAATTGTTCAACTTTTTCAGAAAATTAGTATAAAATAACTTATAGGAAATTATATTGAAATATATTCCATTTTATAACATAATTTATTTTTGAAGTGAATTAAATTTTTTAATATAAATATATATGTAGGCTATTATAAAGATTTTTTTAAAAGCTAGCATGAATCTTTTTTGAAAGAAGAAATAATATATGATATACAGGAATACCTTGATTATCGCAGTTAATGTTGCCACGAAAATACTGCATATGAATACTGCAATAATCAAATCCACAATAATTGGGATAAATAATGCATATGAAATAATGATCATTGCCAAGGATTTTTCAAATATATTAATTAAATTTTATGTATGAGGTAAAAAAGAAATGTGTTAAAACGAGCTAATCTTCTAAATTGATCACTCTATGTTTCTTCTTGATAGCTGTAGCCTTGATATCATCTTTGTTTCTTTTAGCATTCATTGTAGGGGTAAAAAGAAGAGAAATAAATATCCACATGTACTTCAAGTAGAGGTGAATAGTTACTGGTGAATGGTGAGCAGGCACGATCGGATAAAAACAAAGCGCTACTTGGAGAGTGGCAACTCGAACTAAATGTAATTCTGGTTGCATTCGTAGTAAGCTACATCTCGCGGCTGCAATAATTCGAATTTTGGTATCAAATTATAAACCATGATAAATCGAGAATTGCAATAATCAAAACCACGATAATCAAGGTATTCCTGTATTTACTATTCTTCTTTCATATCTTTCATTTTAAAATAAAAGAAAGATACTATTTGATTTGTGGTAAATTTGACTTTACATAAAAACTTATGTTGATAAAAATAAAAACATATTTTAAATTATTAATCTATGTATTGTAATTTTATAAAGTAGTATAATAATGATGATTATTGCACTATTGCATTATAGTTATGTTGATGATGATAATATTTATAACTATTTATCATCATTTAATTATCAATAATAACATACTGGTATATTATAATAGTTATTGTAATAATATATACTAGAAATTCCCCGCTCATATAAATGAGCGGAAATATACTATTGTGATCTAATCTTATAAAACTTTATATAACAGCATGTTAGATCTAATCTTATAATACTTTATATAACAGCATATCGTATAATAATAGCTCATCTTGCAAATTTATTACTATATATTTTATTAAGCATTAGTTCAAGTGTGTAGTAATTGCACAATATATTTTATTAAGCATTAGTTCAAATGTGTAGTAATTGCATGGGGGTCCTATATTTTATTAAGCATTAGTTCAAATGTGTAGTAATTGCACGGGGGCACGTGGAGGCTGCACCCCACGGGTGCCGTGCCTCTGACGGTCCCACTCCACGGGTAGGGCCGCAGGGGCCCCAGGCCCGTGGGACCCAATTTCATCTCCCGCTGGGCCCACAGCCCGTAGGGATATGAAACCCCCACGGGTGGCGGGCCCATGGGGTGGGGCTGCATCCACCAGGGATCAAGAGGCCCCCGTTGGGTGGGGTCCACCCTCAGTGGGCCCGGTTTCATCTCCCCGGTGGGCTGCACCCAGTTTCATCTTCCCATGGGCACCAGGTCCCCATGGAGTGGGGCTGCACCCCCATGAAGGGGATAGTTTACAGCATGATAAATGGTTATAATTTCTTTGTGGGATAAAATATAAGTAAATTTCATTTGAGATATGTAATATATCACCATCGTAATTATGGATGTAGAACAGGCTTAACTGCAAATTCAACATAAAATTTCCTTTAAAATAAAACATCCAATGAAAAGGTTAAATAAGGTGTGAAAAGATTAGCTGAATAGTATCTTGTATCATAATCAGTAATAATTCTTTTAGTTAAATAATTCTGTAAAAATCTAATAATAGTAATGCAGGTAAGTTATCTGTTGCCCCTTTCTTTGACATATAGCGCCATCTATTGATATTTATTGTCATAAAATAAAAATTCGGACCCTAGCTCCTAAAAAATGGCCAAATAAAAAAAAAAGATCTGTTGTTGCAGACATCCGAAAATTAGACCTTTCTAACGATACCCTATTTATTGAAATCGGTACAGTGGTTCGTCCGAAAAAAGGACTCCAGCCAGCCACGTTTGACTAATTATAATATAGATATTGTAAACATACACATATTTGATATTTATTTATATATGCAAATTCTAGATAATAGGTAAGCTACATTTACAGCATCTAATATTTTAATTTTTCTATAGTAATTAAATAGTGATGTATGTAAATTCAATTACAAGCATATCCTTGAACAGGTGATAAGATCACAAATCATGCTTGCTTTCACATGTAACTGATGTGAATCCATATTTTTAAAGTGGTATATCTTAATTTTTGTAGGTCCTATCCATTTCCAACAAATTTCTTTTAATTCTGACAAGTCACCTCTCTTAAACAGTGTTGAAACTGTTCTGCTACATTTATTCCTTAATTTTTTCATTTTAATTATATTTTTTTATAAACTAGCATTCAAACAATTTATCATAAAGACGACCCATGTCAACTAAATTATTTAGTTAGATGGTCAGATCCATCCTGTTATTAACAACATTACAAATGTTAACAAAAACACTCACCTAGTAAATGCTTTATTTACAGAGCTATATCTTTTAAATTGTTATTCCTAATGATTCTTTTTTAGTTATTCATATGCATTATGTTTTTAGGTAGAATATATGAGATTTTAAGTTAGGAATTTTTAGTTATAGTTTATAAATGTTTTTACAATATGATATGTAAATTAGATTTAATTTATATATGAAATTCAAAAATTTTCTATAAATTTCTGAATCATAATAACAATCCACTTTTTTAAGATGTTTAGAAAAAAATCAGCTATGTATAAATCACTGATTTTGTTCAGCATCTCCCAAATTTTGGCCCAAATACTTGTTATTTCTGATTGCAAAGATATGTTGTTTTAATATCTTGTTTTTAGAAATAATCAGCTTTAAACTGTATAAAATTTAATTATTTTGTTCTATACTTACCCCTGTTTATGATTTAAAATACAAAAGGAAAATTTTGGAAAGATATTTTCTTAAAAATTATATATGAGCAGTACAAGGAAGATGCAGTACCTCTCCTTAATATGCACAATTCATATAATAAAATTAATTTATTATTAGTAAAATAATGATTATCTGTATTTTTATTATAAATTAGGAAATTAGTTATTATTGATAATAATATATAGTATTTATCAAATAGGGTTGAATCTTTCAAGTTTTGTTTTATTTGTTAAAATATCCAGTTACAATAACACTATTATAATATTTTTTGCTAGAAGGTAAATAAGTAACTTAACCTATTTCAAATGCATATAAATATTTGTTTTTATATTAACTTGTAAGATCATAATTAGTTATTTTTTGTTTAAATATTTAATAAAATTAAAATTTGGCTAATACAAAATCTGTGTTCACTGATGATATTATACAAACACTAGAGCAATCACCACGAGCAAGCAGCAGAAGCTATTTTTAGACTCTGTGTCAAAAAAAATTAAAAAATTTTATTTTGTACTGACTATCATAGCACCAAATTGACATATGAGTTTTTTAATGCAAAAACAGGATATGCAGACATATTTATTGTATGGATGCATTGATGCATAATTTCTTTTTAGGAAGGTACTGAAAAGTTCAGCCCAATTGCATCAAAAGACAGAAAATAAACAAGAAAAGAAAACAGGGATGCCCCATATTGGGTACACCTCATCAGGACAAGAATATCTTGTTATTGCAGCAGTTACACTCCAGACCACTCCTGTAAAGCAAATCACATTTTTTTCATTGATAATGCATTATAAAAGTCTGAAAACATATTTACATTATGAGTCATTAAGTATACAATAGTACTAAGCCTAAAAAACTTGGCCAGATGGCCACATTTTAAAGCATCCGTGTAACAACTTGGCGGATCCAAGTCTCACACCTTCATTTTTTAAGGATGGATTCAGGTCCAGTCCATCTGTTGTGTTAATTTATGTTTTATGTATTTATTCTAAGCAATTAAATTTTGCAGACAATTTTCGTTTTGGAATATAAAATGAAAACATGGAATATAATTGAGGAGTGTTGTAAAGTGAGATATGCCTATACATAAAATTCAGTTTACATAACATTTTTCAGAAACATAATTCTTATGATAGACAATAAGTATTTGTAATCATTTTATAATTCCAGAATTAATAGTTTTTAAAATATTTTCTTTATTTTAAAATATGTAATTTTATTTAATTCAATCAAAATGGCAATTAATATTTTTATTTTAAAATTAATTTTTTTTAAACTTTTTCCATGAGATATTCCTCAACTTACAACATGATTCAATTGAAACCCCAAAGTTGTAAGTTGAAAACCAGAAATACCCAAGATTTATGGATTGCCTGTTATCAATCTTTATTAGGATAATGTACATTATTGTAATAAAGTTAACAAATAAAAAATTGGAGGAACCAAATATAAAAAAGATAATTTTGGTACATTAGATTATTGTGCATGGACTTATATGCATATGAATTGCATTCACCGATCACAGAATTTATTTATTACATAACCATCATAAGTGCGAATAATCATAAGTTGATGACATCTTAAGTTGGGGACTACTTATATAAAAATTGTTATTGTTAATGAACTCAAATAAATAATATACTCAATTCTATTTTTGTACGATAGATACATTCCGGAAGAATATGTATAAAAAATTTGTGTAAATAAACATACTGTATCTATGGAAAAATAGAAGATTGGTTCCAGACCTAAAGAAATCAACAAAAAAATGCAATAAACCATGTGAAAAATTGTTAGAATCTTATCATTTTTATGTGCTTGCACTTTTTATTTCATAAAGATTGCACATGTATATAAAAATGTATTATATAAAGTAAATTATCATTTGAAAAGAAAAATAATTTGTTACTAATTCATAAACACAAAATTAAGCAAAATAATATGAGTTACATATAACAAGATTTTATTCATTGTCACTTTCTGACAATAAACACATATGTTTGGGTAAGACAGCAATATCGCTACTATCACTAGAAATATTTTGGTCATCGTAATCTTGCTCTATTGGTGAAATTCTTTCTGTAATCTCTTGAACAAAACTAACACTAGTCTCCTGTGATGCCAATGTTTCAGTGGTTTGTAAGAATGAATTCAGTTATTAATCATTGTATTTATGTTTTGGTTAGGCATTATATAATTCTTTGTAAAATGCCATTAATGATTTCAAATCATATTAAAACTTTTCTGCTCATTTCTCATTAGAATCATGTTTGACAAAATAGTTTGAAAATTTTAACTTATCATTTATTGACTTTTCAGCAAAATTAATAAATTTATGTGCATTTATTTTAACTATACCTATAACTGTACTTATTAAATATTTTTATATTATTAAACATCAAAAAAATTATTTTTCACTTCAATTCAAAATGCAGACAAAACAAATTTCTTATTGAAGTTATAATCGGGGGAATTCTTCAGAAATTTTTTTCTAATTGGAACCAAAAACAACATGGAAGTGAATAGTGCGATGCAAATTCCACATTCACTGTAATACAAAAATTTTTCTTAGAATTTGGCTTAAATCAAAATAGTATAAAAAAAGTTTGTGTAAAAACAGAATCAGGTGTATAAAATTATGCTGTATCTAAAGTTTTTTTAATTCTATGACCATTATTAGTTGTTTAAAATTTATATATAAATCTTTAATTTTTAATTAAAAACTTATTATTTATTTACTAGCGTAAAAGCATCATATCCAAATGAAACAGCAAATGTTGTCACAAGGCAAAAACAGTTACAAGAAATGTGGGATAAAGTAAAGGTAATTTAACAATTTATATTTAATTAAATTAAGTTATAAATTTTTATTTTACATAAATATCTTTTTAAAACAATATTTAGGCTAAAGCTGCAGAAAGAAGAGCAAGGTTAGATGATTCTATGGGGTTACAGATTTTTAAAAATAGTACAAAAAGTTTGGTAAGAAATATTTATTTGAAACTATTTTATTAGAAAGTTAATTAAAAATTTGTTTAAATATAATTGAATTAATAATTTATTTATTAATTGATTAAATAGTTCAATTTAATTAATAAAAAATAATAATAATTTCTTAAGGAAGTGTATTGGGATTGGGACCTGAAATCAGTTCCTATTAGGGGGGGTGAAATAAATAAATATTATAATCAAATAAATATTAAATATCATTGTTTTTATTTTCTTGTCCACAGTTTTATTTTAAATTTTGAAAATCCTCAAAAATATTAGTTGTCCTGGGCCTCACATTTTCTCTGAAAGACATTGCATAAAATTGAACCTGGTACTATTTAAATAACTCTCAAATATTTTTGGGGATATGAGTACAACCTATTGATTCCCAGTTTTCTTATGTTTTCCAACCTAACATAGCGTAGGCAGACCATTATAGGCTGTACAATGGTTGTATTGTTTAATAACATCTGATTACAAAGCAGGGCTGCCGATAGAAATTTTCGGGCCTGTGACAAGTCTGTGGTCCAGGTCCCCCTTAAAAAAGGGCATTTCTTTGGTTTAATAAAAAAGCCATATTAAACATTAAATATTTATTTGAAAAAAGAGTACAATAAATTCAAAATTTGATACATTACATACCATGTTATAAATAGTTTATTTTGGCATGACTGCTTTAAGTGCTTGTTTGGGTGATAGACAGTGCACTCTAGCGGCGGGCTGCAAACTATGAGACACATTATATTACACGTCAGAGCCTGACGGTCAGGCCCTTTTCGATGCTGGGCCCATGACAAAAGTCACGGATGTCACCCTCTCTCAGCAGCCCTGTTATAAAGTGACATAAATGAAAACTTCTTAATAATGTCAATATTTGGGATCAATTTTTTCATAAATTATTCTTTGCAAGAAAGAATAACATTTCACTATGAAAATTAAACCAACCAATGATATATTATTGAATGCTTTATTAAAATAAAGAAAACATAACAAAGGTTTATAAAATGTTAGTACATAACATTCATCAAAAGTTGAATCAGATTAGATGTTTCTGTGCTAGTATATGGATATTTGGATTTAAATTAAATTCTTTAAAAAAAATTATATTTTATATACAAATCTGAAAGAATACATAACATGGTTCAGTGGCAGAACTTAAATTTTTGACTCCCTCCAAAAAATATTATTTGGGCCACAAATACAAATTTTTATCTAGATATTTTTATTAAAAAATAAGAAAAAAGAACAAAATTGCATCATTTAAAATACAATTGAAAATTATAAAAAGAAAATATATTTAAAATTCTTCCTCCTGGATTTTAAATTTGCAAAATCTCTAATCACATCTTTTATTTCTATATTTTTGGCTATTTTCACTTCAATTCCTAATATAGAGAAATTATGCAAATATTCTTTGCCAGTTGAATTGCATAAATAATTTTTTATTATCTTAAGTTTTGAAAATGATCTTTCTGCTGTTTCCACAGTGATGGATAGGGCAAGGAACAATAACAATGCAATAATGACATCTGTAAAACTTAAAGATATTGCAGCTTATTTAATCAGTAATAACTCAGACAAAAATGATTTGGGCCTCCTATAATTCTGACCCCCCACATTGCGGGGTCTGGTGCATTGTAGTTCTTCCACTGGCATGGTTTAATATTTAGAAGCAACCAATTTAAATTATAAATATTTATTAAATATCAAAAATAAATCATTTTGGACTTAAAGGTAGATGTTCCTAATATTTCTTTATTAAATATTTTTTAAATGTGAAACTGATATATGTGAAATATACTTGTTTGATATTTCTGATATTTTTTACATATTTTATGTATTCTTTTATGTCAGCAAGATAAGCATTATTCAACTTTGAAATATTCATTTGTTTTCCTTATAAATGCAGAGTTAAGGCTTATAAATTGAAATTTTTGTACAAATTACATCTGCTTGTATAAATGGGAATCTATAAACTAGTTAATAAATATAAATAGTCCATGGAATGTGCAATGGCTCTTCTGACGATTTATCATGGTAATTTCCTATATATACAACGTAGATATTATATATGACAACTTTTCTCTTGGTAAAATCAGATCTTATTTATAATCTATACTAAGAACTTTTAAAGTTTTGTTATGGAATACAGCAATTTTTTTTATCATTTACTTTACAAGCTGATTAACTTGTTAAATAAAATTTTTAGAATATCAAAATATAAATTCAGATATTGTTATTAAAATGTTAAATACTATATTTACTCATATATATTATATTTTACACATATTCCCCTATGAGTTGGAAAGGGAAATTAATATAATATGAACTAAGGAAATTCAAGATTAACCAGCAAGCTTAAATGATCCCTAGCAGAATATTTTTGAATTAAATGGCAATTTTCTATAATTATTAATTTGAACTATAGTGTATTATCTATTATCTTAATAATTAAATTTTGGCTAAAGTGATGATATTTATAATATTTAATAATTGAACTAAAATTTTTGAAGTAGAATCAAAGTAGGATCTTTGATTTTACTTTGATTCCAATCCAAGATCAGTATTCCAGATTATATTCTAACAATTTAACATTAAACTATCAAGACAATGAAAAAGCTCCATTTTTTGCGAAGTTTATATATCAATTAATTTAGAAGTTTTATCAGATCAAGCTGATACCAGTATTCTGAGTGAAATTAGCAATATAACTACAGGCTCTCTTAACAAAAACACACACAGTCTGTTATCTGACTTAAATACAATCAAGTCTTTATCTGTTCATCTTTGTCATAAGGGCCCACAGTTATATTGGTGGCTCTCCAGGAATGTTGGTTTTAATCTGGTTCAATAGAACTTTTTGTTATAGATTAATGAATAAAAGGGAGCTACACATAAGATGTTGTTCAATTCAAGACATCATTATAAAAAAGTGCCATTTTACTTAACAAGATTATTTAGTGGCAATATTTTAAATATACAAAAATAACAAGTAAATGAATTTTAATTAAACAAAAATTTAACAGATTACTCTTGTTGGATTAAATGAAAATGAAATCATTTTACAATAGATTAAATTAATTTATATTTTGTTCATCTAGAGCAGGGGTCAGCAAACTTTTAAGATGGAAGAGCCAAACCTGTACATTATAACAATTTAAAAATTATTCGAGAGCTGTTAATATATTTTTACAAATAAGGAAAATTTATTATATATTCATTTAATAAATTTATTTATTAAATTAATTTATTAAATGAAGAAGAAAACACAAAAAATTGTTCTCATTTGGTTTTAATCAGTGTGAGCAATGAGCTGTCTACCATGTGCTAAATCATCCCCTCCACTCCCTTTGTATATAGTGGGGATATACAAAGCATCATGCCTCGCGACGTGTTGCCAAAGCGTGGGGCTTCACAACACGCTTCGGCAACGCATCGCAAGATGTGATGCTTCGCTTATTTTTAAGATGCGCATAACTTTAAGATTCGTTTATCTTTACAAGCTTGTCGCAAGGTGTGACGCTTCGTGCATCTTAGTGCCACAAAGTTTTGCTACATCTATAAAACAAATGAAATCACCATTATGTGACTAAAATATATATCCAAATTCACTTTTAAAACCACAAATAATACACAGTTATAAGCTCTCAGTTAAAGTGAAAACAATTATTTATTGCAGAGTACTTTTGGTTTTAATAAACCATCATCAGTGCAAATATTACATCTTTATAACAAAACAAGATGGAATGGTTATTTTGTAATAACAAAACAAGATAACCATTCCATCTTGTTTTGTTATAAAGATGTAATATTTGCACTGATGATGGTTTATTAAAACTGAAAGTACTCTACAATAAATAATTGTTTTTCACTTTAACTGAGAGCTTATAACTGTGTATTATTTGTACCATTATGTGAATAAAATTCTTTAAAAATTTTATAAATGAAACTATGATAGTTTTATTTTCATTTTCAATTTTACTTCAGAGCCACATGTAGGTACTCAAAGAGTCGCATGTAGTTCGCGAGCCGCAGTTTGCCTACCCCTGATCTAGAGAATTAGCAATTTTCTGTTTGCTTAATAATTTGGTCAGAAAATCTGCCAATATATTTTTTAATAGACAATATTGTATATCAGTAATTTCTGATTCCAGATTGTCATAAATACCACTGTAAAAATACAAACCATTGTAAAAATAATTTTGCATCAAAAAAATATTATTTGAAAATGCATTGTTCAAAATTACAAATAATATTACATTGATTGTGTGACTTTGTTAAAATAATACATGGTGAGGTGGGCCACCAACAAATCAATGGAGAGCTGTGGTTTGTGCATCACTGATGTATTTATTATATGTTTTGTTTTCGTATTTACTGTTCCATTTTGTGATAGGGAAATGGCTGAGTGATTGTCATTGAATAATTTTGTTGGCTCCAATTGCCACATTTTAATTTCTGTAGTATTTGTCCTAGCTATTAATATGATGCTTCTTTTATAGTTTCATGAATGGCAATAATTCATTTTGACAGGTTGATAAGGCTGTTATAGTTTTATGTTTGGATTTTCACAGTATAAGATTTTTTGCAATTTCAAACAAATATTCAATGGTAGATTTTGATCTTCTATGCCATTTCTCCAACTTTCATCAGTATATCACTTCATCATTAGTTGCATAGTATGTTAGATCTAAATGTTTGGTTTCCTTCAAATATCATAAATATATTTGTGAGGAAGTTAACTCTGACCTATCCTATTTGTTATTTTGTGAGGATTGAAGAAAAAAGTGTTTTGGAAGTTTGGCCTGAAGAAAAACAACAGAGAAAAAAAATAATGAATAATGTAAGTTACCGGTGGTTTGGTCGGAGACGTGGTGTGTGCCGTTGGGTCCGCTGTTTGGAAGACTCCATTGTATGCTTCGTTATGATTATGTTATGATCTTCTTCATAACATGATATAACAGATGGTCATAAAATAACATGAGGTGTTCAGAGCGCTCTAGCACATTATGTATTGCACGAAACGTAACAAAATTTGGTAGACGTACACAGTAGAACATGCAGTTTTGATTTCAAAAGAAAACAAATTTAGTACAAAAGGTCACCAAAGGGGGATTGTGGCACTGCAGAAGTGTAGAATGTGTGATCACTAAATGAGACAGTACACATCAAGTTTTTGAACAATATATGCCAACAATTACTGTTAATTATACATGAGGTTCAATATGACCACCATTTAGATGTTCCAAGAATTGCATGCGGCGCAGGACATCTTCCATAGCGGTGCACAACATATCAGCATGGAAGATGTTGTGTGCCATCAGTTCTTGGAACATCTGAATGATAGACATATTGAACCTCATGTGTAATTAACAATAAATGTTGGCATGTATTATTCTGAAACTTGATGTGTACTATCTCATTTGCGAATTACAGATTCCTTAATCACACATTCTACACTTCTGTAGTGCCACAAACCCCCTGTTGGTGACTTTTGGTGCTAAATTTGTTTTCTTTCAAAATCGAAACTGCATGTTCCACTGTGTACATCTGCCAAATTTTGTTACATTTTGTCCAATACATGATGCACCAGAGAACTCTGAACACCTCACGTTATTTTATGGCCACCTGGTACATAAGGCTTTCTAGAATTTTTTGATAAATTTTTTGTCAGATTAATCTTGTGTTTCCTCTAGGTTTTGATTGACATCTAGTGGCATAGTAATTGGCTTGCATTTAGTCATTTGAAATCTTTTTAATATTTTAATGATATGGGCCTCTTATGTGATTCTTAATGTGTACTTATCACATTTTAGTTCTTATATTAAAATTGGATCTTATTTATCATCTATTGAAATGTTGATGTCACTTTTTCATTATAGTATTCAATATATAGTTATTTGATGTAGCAATCAGGATGTTATTTACATGCAGTCCTAAATAAAGGGTTTTGCCATCTTTTGTGTATGTGAAAATACATTGATTAAATTTTAATTGATAAAATCCATTTCCAATAGATGTTTTTTTATTCACCCACACCAAATTCATCCTGCCTGTTTGAGCCCATATAGGGTTTGAAAATAGTTTCCTTCTTTTTCAAATCCTGGTGATTATACCATATGATTGTTTTCTTCTAATGTTCCATATAAATATGCTGAACTACATTAAGTGATAAATGCAACAACTTTGTCTTGTTCCCATCATTAGTAATATTATGAATGTTTCAGGATGATTATAGGTGAGAATATATCTTTATAATTTATATCATATTGTCATAAACATTGATATTATATTATAGTTTTGCACATTTTTCATCATTGTTTAATTTTCTATAAAAATACTCATTTGTTTTTTATAGGATTTATTTCTGGGCCTCTTTCTACTAGCTTCCACGGCATTGGTGTAATTGTATTTATCCACTTATAAGTATTTGGACAGATTTGGCCTTGATATGTTTATGGAATAAAAATTAAGTTTTCTGCTATTATTTTGCATCATCTAATAATTGGTTTTCTTCTTCTTTTGTAATTACTTTTATACTTTTTGTTTTGTGCTTTTTCAGTTTATAAGTTTACATAGTCTATTTTACCATTTTGGGTTGTTTTTCTTTTATTCAAGCTGAACATTTTAAATTAATTATATATTCAATAATAAAAAATTATTATTGAACATATAATTACCGGTAATAATAATTTTTTTATTTTTAGTTAGTATTATAATTAAAAAATTAAATTAATAGACAAAATTATAAGAAGATATTAAGATATATATTTATGTAATTATTGTATTGTATGAATTTGTTTATTCTAATGAATAAACAAATTTATTTATTTATTTATTAGAATAAATAGATGAATAGCTATTTAGAAATGGGATTTAAATGATTTATTATATTTTATAATAAGGTTGTTCAATTAACAATGTATATGATCATATACTAATTTTTCCTTTCATTTATTATTATTTTATTTTACTTCATTCATTTTTTTAATCTGCACTTTATTTATTATTGCATAAATTGATTTTACAAACTAGAAAAAATTTTAATATGATGGGAAAAATTAAATAAATAATTCTACCTTCATAATTTTATTTAAATTTATGTTTATGTGCTATTTCAATTAATAATAATTTTTTCTATGTTGGTAATATCTTAATAAATTATAAAATATTATAAATCTAGTTGACTTGGGTAGGAAATGTGAAACAAGCATTAAATAGTGATGAGCCTGCCAGAGATGTAGTAACCACTGAAAATTTACTTAAAAAACATCAAGATTTGGGAGATGAAATAAGGGCTCAAGTTGATGAGTAAGTGATATATATTTATTGTGATTTGATATTCTACAAACATAAATTGTTTTTGTAAAAAAATTTTATTAAAAATGCATTTATTATATTTTTTAATAACTGATTTATTATTATTAACCTCTTAACTGAATTGCTTTCAACTTGTTGCTTCAAATTATTTTCAAATTACAATAAGTTTTACTACAAATAGCATCAGTTAAAAACTACATTATTTTCTTAAATAGTTGTTTTGTTTATATTAATCTGAAAAATATTGTCATTATGTAATAAATTCAATTTTGAATGATATATACAGAAACAATATACAAATTTGTCTAGATATATTTTACTGGCTGTGTTGTCACAATAGTTGTCATTTTAATTTTGAACACATATCCATTCCTTAAGATCATTATTATTATAATCAATATTTTTATTTATATTGTTTTAAAAAATTAAACTAACATGCTTTCATTTATAACTTGCTTAACATATTATATTATATTATAATATAAACTAACATGCTTGCATTTATAACTTATAAATATACTAGATATTTATATTCTACAGCTGAAAAAAAATTTTTTAATTTTATTTAAAGTCAAATTTATATAAGTTAAATATTACCTAAGTCAAAGAGATACTATATAGATAATGAAAAAAAATCAGTAATATATATATGTGCTACATATAATGTACTATAATGATTTATGGATACATTTAAGAGGTTAATAGATAAATTATCTAACACAAGTCTTTCTTGGTGTTGGGATTTTTTTTTCCGTCAGTGTATTTCGTTGTTACAAAATGATTTTTAATTGCTTCAAAACTCGAATTTGATAGAATAAAACGAGAATTACTTTATTCTAGATATTGTAGCCATACAGGAAAACAAGCAATTTTGAAAGAATCAATCAGTTACTTTCTATCCGCCATTATGAAATTATTTATTATTATAGCAATGAAGACGTCCTGAGTGGCATAATCTTCTATGATGATTCGTAGAACTTATCAGTTCAAAAATTATTGATGGAGCAAGCAGTTTGATGATCTTATCTTATAAGATCATTTTCCATCGAAATTAGGATATAAACCGAAGTAATGTGAAAAAAATTATCGCTAATGTTTACAATAAATTTAAATGATGTCGTTTATTTCGTATACTTGCCGCTACACTTTGAATTAATTTTAAAATATTTGAATATAATTTATAGGTTACCATTTAAATCTGAGAGCAAATTTTACATAGTGAAATAGTAATATTTCTTATATTTATGTTAATTTTTACGCAATTTTCTAATGAATTTCAAAATTAAAACCATCCTGTCAAACTCATAAAATTTACTATATAAAATATATTCATAATTTATATATTCTCTTAAGTATATACATTGTCTTAAGTAATGTAAATTATTTAAGTGGTATATTATATCACTTAAAAAATTTGCATTACATAAGTTAAGAGGTATTTATACTCAAAATTAGAACATTATATAAATCCATAAATTACTCTATCTAAAGAATAATATTTAGAAATTATTGATTTAATGTGTCAATGAATATTAACTGCATTTCCTTTTCCTGGAAGGAATAATCAGAAATTAAATCGCGTTTCATAATTTTTATGATGTTGAATATTTAAAAGAATAATTACATGCGATATTCTTAAAAAGTTCCTTTTACACTTCTTTTTTTGTTTCGTTATTATTTATTTTTTAATAAAAAAATAAATTTTAAATTTTTTTTTATATTCAAAGATAAACAAAAAAGCAAAATACTCAAAAGATGGCTAGCCAGATAAAACATTATAAATTGCTAGACAAACGCAAAAAAGATATAGAAAATATGTTTTCTATATGATTTTATATCTTCGTCAGAATAATATGGTGAAAGAAAGCAAGCAAATGTTGCAAATAACAAGAAAATAAACAGACAGTAGATGAAGACAAAGTGATAAAGACTGCTTAAATTTAAAATGCATTTTATGATATTCTTAATAAATGAATTTTTTCATGTTTTGTTGTAGGAATATTTTCAGTATTTATTTCGATTTACTCTAATGACTGAACCTTTACAGACGTCTCTAAATCTTCAACTGTTTCTACCATTTCTAAAAATTTCGATTTTTCTTTGTATAATTTTCTTCATCTTTTCCCAGAATTCCATTAAGCATTTTACTAGAATCAATAAATAATTGAAGCAACGATCAAATATTAGATAAATATACTAAATAATCAAATTTAATTACCTTTTTAATATATAAACTATTTATAAGAAAATAAAAAAGTACCGAAGATAATTTGATTGTAATCAATTGCTTATGTCCAACTATCATTTCTATAGGGTAGTTATATGATTTAATATAATTATAATATCATATTTTCTCTTGATAGAATTAATTATATTTAAAATGTTATATTTTTAAATATATTTATTTTTAAACTTTCTAAAAGTCCATTGAATATGGTCATTTGCAAAAGATAATCGAATCATTATGTTTATATATTTAGTAGATACATAAACATAATAATGACACATATATCTGAATATAATGTTGATTTAGTTAAAAGAAGACAAATCATGTGAACCAAATCTTAAAAATAGTGCATTAAACAATCATTTGATCACAAAAACAATTTCAATATCCAATATTTTCTTCATGATCTAAAAATCTTGAAAGAGTAGATAATTATAGGATTTCGTTATATATTTAGAAGTTCTAGAAGAACTAATATTGCTTACTTTCCGAAAATATCATTTATATTTCATTGTTTAGAATTTGGAATCTATCTGTTTGTGTGTGTAATTTTAACGCTAAGTTAATTAGCATAGATGTTACAATAACATCGCGTTCTAAAAATCTTGAAAGAGTAGATAATTATAGGATTTCGTTATATATTTAGAAGTTCTAAAAGAACTAAAATTGCTTACTTTCCGAAGAAATCATTTATATTTCATTGTTTAGAATTTGGAATCTATCTGTTTTGTGTGTCTAATTTTAACGCTAAGTTAATTAGCATAGATGTTACAATAACATCGCTACCCAAGGATGTTGATTACATGCATCTGTACGTCATCATTGAGTCCTAAGTTACTTGTCATTTATGCTGTCAATTATTGTTGCGTAATAATGACGTCAAATCGGGATTTTAGTGTTATTTTGATTGATGTTGCGATAGACGGTGCTGTGTTAAGAAATAGGTAAGCTACATTTTATCTGCGCACTTCCAACACTTTGCACCATCTATTGGCAATAATATAAACTAAAATAAAAATAAAATTCTATCGTGCATGATTAAACGAGCCTGTAAGATTAAAAAATATAGCTTTGAAGTATCATTTAGTAGTAGAACTTCACTACCGAATTTCAAGAAAATCAGTTCAAAAGTCTTTTATAAGGGGAACACTCATATAGACAAGCATGGGCCCTATAATATAAGCCTCTATTTCCTTTGGAAAGTAAGCTAATTATATTTAAATATTATTAGCTCATTACAAATTAATATGTCTATAACAGTCTGGAATAAATATATTCTGAAATAAACATTTAAAAATATATTTTTCGATAACGGATTTTGGAATTTATAATTAAATTTTGAATAAAGTGAAAGAAATTATACAATATTCAAAATATTATTAGAAGGAATGAGAAAACATCGATTCGATTAAAATTGCAGTTATTAATCTGTTTTATGTATTTCATATGTAGATTTATAAATTCGAATATTCATTGAGTAATGAAACCTAATTCATTGCTGAGATTTTGTTCGGAACTCGAAAATTACTCTTATGCTGATTCTAGAAATATAAAATCCACTGTATGTGTTGAATTATTAAATATATGTTATTAGTTGGATCAATTAAAACTTTCTTACTTCAGAAAGAATCATTAAAACCATTTAATATTAATTGAGGAAGGACGTCAAGTTAATAAGACCCCATTTCAATCAAATTATTTTATTAATATTTTTTAAAAACCTTTGTCAACATCTAAATATGGAATTTTAAAGTTTTAAATAACGATATTTCAAATATTTGATTATTCTCAAAATAGCAATTTTTAATTCACCTTATTCCTTCAAGTTCCAGATTATTTTATACTTCCAATCTTTTAATTAATTTCTTAGGATGAAAGCATATTTTTAAAGTTTCATGATATTAGATTATAAGAACTTAGTTAACTAATAAAAACAAATACTATTTTTTAAATCATAATTCTGAAAATTACTATTTGAATACTTTCCAAGCATACAAAACAAATACTATTTTTTAAATCATAATTCTGAAAATTACTATTTGAATACTTTCCAATCTCTCTGCTGGTTAGCCAGAGGTCCAGATCTCTCTGCTGGTTAGCCGGATAAAAACGTGGCTTACCATCCTGGAGGATTCAGGTTCAATTCCGGATCCCCTATCTCCAGTTTTGGAACCGGCCTGTTGAAATCCATCCTTTATCCTTCTGGTTGACCAGTTTGTAGTGGGTTTTAGAAGTGGCTGCCTCCAGATAAAGTATATCCCTTTTGGAATATGGCAGCTTAACTACACTCATCTAATCTCACCTAAGTTCTGTCTGCTCCTCCGTCATAATAAAATTTTCTATTGCAACCTAAAAACGGAGTTCAATTCCTGACCCATAAATTTAGATTTTTCTGAATGGATTTGAGCAGGCAATTTCTAGGCAGTATGCCGTTCTTGTATAACATAAAACTATCCTCTGCATTACTCTGTCTTGTGCATTTGATTTATATTATTATTTGGCTATTTTGCAATGATGAAGACGTGTCATGAATGGTTCTAGTTCTTGAGTCAACAAACTTAAAACTATCCTTTAATTTTCTGGCTTTTTATTGAATCGCGGATATTGGCCAGTTCCTGACGAGCTCTAACATAGCATGTGCTAAATATATTTTCTGTATACGTCAGAGGCATAACTGAAAAATCATATTGCTATTTGGAATCAATATATTATTACGCATAATTTTACATTATCTTTTTTATAATGAAACAAAAATAGATGCAAAACATCAGTCAATTCATCTTCATTTGATTTCTATCTGCCATGTTTATTTTATGTATGTTTTAATCACCACTGGAATGGCATTATCAGATAATTTTCAGGTAATAGAAAGTAGACAGGTATGCCTACTACCAGGTACAGCATTTATTTACTATACACATTATAAACAAGTTATACAATAATTTGTTTATAAGTTACAATAAGTTAAGATTTAAAGTCAAAATTTTGAATAACATTTACGAAATTTCAGAAAATGAGCAACAAAATAAAATATGTTATTAAAAAGAGATTATTGAAATAGAAATTACTTATAAGTGTAAATTTATTTTAAATGAAATATTATCAATTATGTGCAGAATAAATATATTTCTTTACTTTTATAATTAATATATACTATCTCCAGATTATTATAGATTTTAAATTTACATAATTTGCTTTTTTTATTTTATATTAACACATCATTTTCAATGATTATTTGTTAGCAGAACTCAGAAAATTATGTTACATTGTTGGATTATTATTATTATTATTGTAAAAGATAATTAATCAAGAACATCAAAAAATGGAAAAGCTATCTCAACAGCAAATTATAATGCTTCAAGATATTTTCGAGTCCTTTGATAAAAACAAATCTGGAATTATCGATTGCTCGGAGTTCGAAAATGTGATGAAAACATTGGGTTACAGTCTGTCTGAAACTCAATTGCATGATATAAAAGAAGAGTTTAGCGTAAACAACATCGATTACATTGATTTTCCTATGTTTTTAAGATTGGTGTGTGAACAAGTGGAAAAAATTTCCGATAAGCAGAACATCTTGAAAGCATTCACTATCTTAGATCCATCTGGAACAGGTTACATTTACATAGATGAATTGCGTTACGTGCTGACAACTCACAATTTAACAGACGAAGAAGTGGATGCTCTTCTGGAACAGATAGAAGTAGATGATGGAGGAAGAATCGATTACAAAGAATTCGTCAATTTAATCATTTCAAATGTATAGAACAATAAATTTGGCATCATTTAAAGTTCAACTATTTTTAGCCACAATCAAAATTTTTATGAATTCAAAAATTATAACTGTACATTGGGATTAAAATTACTTACTTTTATACTTTTTTTCTTTTATCTTTACTCTATGTAAAAAAAAAACGAAACTGAACACATATATAATCAATTGCTTTTTTATAAATTTCTGTGTTATGTTAGGCACATTCTATAGAAAATTTATATATTAAAAAGTATATTATATATATATAAAAATACATTTCATTTTTTTCTGAATTTTGTAATATGTAAATTCTCAGAAATGGTCAATAATTGTTGAAATATATAATAACTAAAGCATTCTGCACTTTTACTTTGCTGTTGTCTGGCGTGAATTTTGTAATATGTAAATTCTCAGAAATGGTCAATAATTGTTGAAATATATAATAATAACTAAAGCATTCTGCACTTTTACTTTGCTGTTGTCTGGAGTTATTTTGCTATATAAATAACATAGTGCCATGAATGTTTAAATAAATAAATCAATAAATATCATCATCATTACAAATGCTGTTTTCTATTTGTGGTAATTACTTACCCCATATATTATCCTTTTAATACTTTCGCAACAGCACATACAATTGATGTTTGCGACTATATTAGTTAACCATAAACGATTTTATCATTAAATTGTGAATAATTAATTCAAATTTTATTCTTAATTTATTTTTATTGAATACGATATTATTTTAACTATACACCAACATTGCATTTATCTATTTAAAACAATTAATAAATTAATGCAATAGGCAGAATTGTTTTGATGTTTCGTAGAATATACGTTTTTTTGTGTGTGTTTTTAAAACTATGTTGAATGAACATTTGCATGCAATTAACTTCAAGGACTAAGTGCGAGACATAACAAGAAATAATGGGCCACTGATTTCACGAAAATGTGAATTTTGAAATTTTGAAACTTCTACTCAGTTTGCTGTTTTACAATTAATGCCATTAAAGAAATGTATGAAAAATTTAAAGACTAAAATGTGATATAAACATAGACGGTATTAGTTGTAATTTCAACTATAAACTACTTGTAATATTTATTTACTTCATTTATACTTTAGTTTGATAAAATTTTAGTATTTGTCTCATTTCACACCGTATTGTACAAAATAAGATAAAATATCTTAATGCAAATGAATGGAATTTTCGAAATGTAAAAATGTAATATTTTATGACTATTTTTATATAATTATAAAACAAATAATAAGCAAATTTAATAATAAATCGATTTATTTCTAATATTTACATGATCATTCTATAAATTCTCAAATATTTCATTTCCCGCTTTATATTAGATCCTATACAGGTAGTTAATTTTGAAGAAAAAATTAATTAAAACAGAATAATATATTTAACTGATCAGAGCTTCTATAAAAATATAAAGATATATAATACAATATTATTCTTTCGATGAAAATTGTGATCGACTCCTTCATATAAAAAGGAGAAGAATTATACAAAAATGAGAAAAATCCGAATTATGGAATAATCAATATAGAAGTCAATATTTAAAAAGTTGATTATACAATTTTATAAAATTAATTAAAACATCACAAAACAATTATTATTTCTATAGCCATATATGCGGCCGAAATATGGATCCTAAACCAAACTGAAATCCATATTAATTATTATTTCTATAGCCATATATGCGGCCGAAATATGGATCCTAAACCAAACTGAAATTCATATTGTGAGATCCGGAGGACTCACCATCGTTTCCATGTTATTTGAATTTATTCTTATTGTAACAATTGTTTAATTTCTCATGTTATTCAATTTGTAACATTTATTTGTGAAATTATTCTTTTATTTAATTTTGTATAATTTTGTAACTTTGCATATTTTTTATCAGTTAAAAGCAAAGGAAACGACATTTAGCTTCCTTTTTGATTCATTTTATCTAAACAGTTGGTTTGGCAACCGCCTGGACAAGGAACAGATGTCAGAATATGTCGGACAACCAACGAGGAAAGGAAACGACATTTAGCTTCCTTTTTGATTCACTTTATCTAAACAGTTGGTTTGGCAACAGCCTGGACAATGAACAGATGTCAGAATATGTCGGACAACCAACGAGGAACTCTAAATCTTGCTAACAGCTAAGATTTCGACATCCAAGTGATGTCACTATGTGACTCAGGAGCTCTCCCTGCTGGTCAACAGATAAAAGGCGAGGGGAGAGGCGGAGTCGATGATGAGTTCATTGTTGAGTACTAAGGATTACCATCCAGGAGATAACGAAGACTCTCTGAAGAAGTCCGACTCATCCAGGACACTTGTCCAGGTATGTAGCACTTAAGGAGCGATTACACAAGTCAACCCGACTACCGACTGCATAACTTACGAACCGTTTTGCTCGTTCGCTATTCACAACCCATTTAGGATCGGTTGCTACCTACAAAACATTCACGAATCATTAGCACGTTCGCAAATCGTCAAATTAGTTAAAAATTTTATAGATTCAAATCGATTCCTTCGTTTTCTTTAACATAATAATTATTCTATTTCTTATTTGATAATAAATGTTATTGTTTATGATATATTTATATCTCTTGCTTGATTGGTGTCTTTCCTTCGACCTGGACTTCTGTGAGTCTTACTCACGCTAGCCGCTCGGACATTAAACATGTTAATAAATAACTAACGCGACCGTTAATAAACACGCTCGCTAATAGACAGCCATCCTTGACAATATTAGAAAGTATCTTCTGTCCATCACTCGGACATTAGTGTTAAGGAATTACTATAATCTTCCTCTGGTGTCAGGACTGACCGCTGACCGTCGAACAATAATCGACGACAGCGCCACCTTGCGGGATTCTCACAATATGATATTCCTAAGAAACATTAATAAAAGACCCTGGTCAGCATGCAATAGAAAACTCAACACACAAGATGTACTACGACAGAACAATCCTAACAGATAAAACCGTACACGATAACAGACCAGACATTACTCTCATAGACAAACAAAAGAAGTTACCTACATTATAGACATCTCAATACCAGACACACACAACATCCGGGATAAGTTACCTACATTATAGACATCTCTATACCCAACACACACAACATCCAAACCTACATTATAGACATCTCAATACCAGACACACACAACATCCAGGGTGTATTCACCCAACAACAGACCAGACATCACTCTCATAGACAAACAAAACAAAGTTACCCCCATAACAGTCCAGACATCACTCTCATAGATAAGCAGAACAAAGACCTGAATTATAGACATTTCTCACATCATAGACAAACAAAACAAAGTTACCTACATTATAGACATCTCTATACTACATCATTCTCAGACAAGTTATCTACATTATAGACATCTCAATAATCATCATAGACAAACAAAACAAAGTTGGCTCTTCCGATCTTTACCTACATTATAGACATCTCAATACCAGACACAGGCACATCAACAAAAGTTAACTACATTATAGACATCTCAATACCAGACACACACAACATCGGGGTGTATTCACCCAAAAAATTAGCAAATACACAGAACTCTCACAAGAAATTAAACGCCTCTGGAAAAAATTAGCAAATACACAGAACTCTCACAAGAAATTAAGCATCTCTTGCGAAAATTAGCAAATACACAGAACTCTCACAAGAAATTAAGCGTCTCTGGAAATGCAAAAGATAGTCACAGTTCCCATCATTATTTCTTCAACAGAAGTAATCCCTCACACACTACACAAAAGCCTCAAAACACTAGATCTACATCCAAAGACATACATAACACTTCAAAAAGCATCACTACTCAATACATGCAACATAGTAAGAAAGTTTCTTAGCACTGACCCAGACAGTTAGTTAACATACAATTAAACATCACAAGTAACTATGTCTTGACTCGTGTCCAATATAGCACTTTGACCCGGAGATACTCTGTGCCTACATTGATGTACTATAACAATAACAATAATAATAATAATAAATCAATAATCTGTACTTAATTAAATTAATAAATTTATCATAATTTGAAATAAGAAGTTCAAAATTTCAAAATTCTTCTGATTATTATATATCAATAAAAGGCAATAGTATGAATAAAGAGATAAAGCAGAAAATATAAACATAATCGGTCTAATTGCATGGAAAATGATTAAATGTAAACAAAAATCAGTTAATTGTAGGAAGCTTTATTTTTCATATAATCAAATGTAATTATCATACATACGTACATACATACATACAAATATATATATATGTATATCATACATAATTATATATATTTGATGATGTATTGTTAAAAAAATTTGGTAAAAATTGATTCATGTAATTTGATATAATAATTGTTTAAGTATATATATACATATATACATTGATTTTTTAATATTAAAAAAATCATTAAAGAAAAATAAAAATTAACTAAATTAATTTATTTGAAAATAAAATTAAAATATGCTTTCACTTTATTTGCATTAATATCAAAAAAATTTTTTGTGTTACTAATTTAAATAATAAACATTTTTGCCAAACTTTTTTATTTGTTACAATATTTTTAAATCATAAAGATAATTTTGAGTTAACTTGTATTATAAAGAAATAATTTAATTTATTCATCTTGTTCAAATAAACAATTGCATTTTTTCACTGTGATTTATATTGTATAAGTAAATATTAATTTAAAAGTTCATTTTATGTTTCAGTTATTCAATAGAGAAGCAGATCAAAATGATAGCATAACTAACAGTCATAGTACATTTTTAGAATTTGAAGATTTAGGGGTATGTATTTTATTATTTTATTTTATATATTAAGCTCCTGGGCAATAGAAACAGTGCTTATATGACGGTTGGACTCTGCCATTTCAATGATTTATCCACATTTTCGACAATTGGCCTTCCAGAGCGTGGTGCAACTTCGACATCGAAATTACCGAACGGAATCGACGAAACCAAAACTGCGCTTGATTGGCTGTTACAGTATCAGAACCATAAACACTATTCACATTTTCAGTCGCCTGGCTTGCGTTTTTACCTTTATCGAAGAAAAACTGTAAAATATAGCGTATTTTCTCTTTGCTGGTGTCCATCTTTGACGTGAGCTCAAACAAAACTGAGTCAACCATTCACAAAACTGTCAAATAAGATTTTTAGTACGAAATGTCAGCTTTCTAACGCCATCTAGTGTAAACCGATTGGACTTTTAGAGCGCGAGATACAATTTATTAAAGCCATTTATTGGAAAAATAATAGATTTCTTTTTACTAGTCTTGATATAAAAATAGCAAGATTACATGGTAATTTACATTGCACAGACATCAATGCTGCTAATATTATATGTCCATAGCTCTTATATTTTATTATAGTTGTAATTTTATCATTCATATTTGTATATAAACTGACCTGATTTTAGATTCTAAAAATTTGAAACCTGTATATAAGCCATTCCTAACTTTTATGTATTAGAACAAATATGATATTCATTGAAATAAACCAATACTTTCTTTTATAATTTTAAAAATTTTCCAAATCCATTTCACCATTGGAATAAATATGGTCATAGACAAAATGCCTGAATTGTAGAATCAAAATTTATAATGAGCATGAAAAGAAAACTATGTAGTAAGCAGGATGTGATTGACAATACATATTTTATTGAAGTATTTGGCAGAAAATTTCAAAGAAATATTAAATTTGTCCTTTCTGAATTTCAACAAAAGTATTTAACAAAATTTAAATGAAATTCAGAACAAAAATATGCAATAGAAATTTTACCACAACTGATGGAAATGGAAAAATTGAGTGGGCACATTTGCATGCACAAATTTGATGTCCGAAATTGGCTGTAAAATAATTCTCATACTTTTTAAATAATCAGCACTACAGAAAATGAAAAATTTGTCAGTCAAATTTTAAATATATAGATCACTATATTTCTGTTTAATATTAACGCATACAATAATAGTCACCATGTTTATTCACTAAAAAGATCAACCTACATATATCTGATCTTATTTATGAAGCACCTAATAAATTAATATTTTTGAATATATTTAAATATGAATATTCACCTATATCCACAAATTTTTAATAACAGAGTTGAAAAGAAAAAGTATTTTTAAGAATAAATATAATGAATGTGCTATAATAACTCGTAGGAAATAATGTTCTCTTTATGCATTTTTTGATCATATTTGTGCAGTATTTGATACTTAAATACCTACAAAAATATCATTTATATACAGTCATACATAGCCATACAGTTTTTATTAAAAAATTGGAAAAAATAAGAAAATGATCTTTGTTAAAAATAAGTATGAAGGATCTTGTGCTGACATGACAGGAATGTGATGGTTAATAATAAGGGAAGTTATGTTGTTTATAAAATTTTGGTTTGCTTTTAGAGGGTGAAACTAGAGCAAAAATGATCAAATACATGTCAGCTTCATTCAGTACACCCCCTAATAATTTTTGATGCTTGAAAATCAGGGATTCATAACATTGTATATAAGGCCCAATGGAAGAATGCTTCATGCCATGTCTCCATAGCATAGTCCGTTAAGCACTTGTTTGTTAGCTGCTACCATCATCGTGGAATCAGTCCTCGTTATTTCTCTCTCACTCTCTCTCTCTAGTTTTTTTTTAAAATGTATGGTCAAATATAATTTTTTTTAATGAATATTAAAAGAATTCTTGTCTTGATGATAGAATATTAATTACATTCATTTATAGTCACTTAGGCATATATACACAATTTTTTAAAAAGAAAAGCCAGAAATGACAAAAAAATTTTGACTTTTTTGGGTTATTTCATCTATTTTGCCCAGATTATGCATGTATGTTTTAAATATCCTCTTTATGTGGTTTTTTATATAAAATTCAAAAATATAAAATATGCTTGATCTTATCAAAAGTGATTTCAAAAAGAATATTTTTACCAATATAAACTGTTTTCCATCCCAGCACGAAATGAATGAATTGAAATATGCTTTCATAAAATGCACTTTATGTAGCAAACACTTATGTTTCAGATGCTTTATGATAAATATCATCCAAAATATTATATTAATCCATTGTAATAAGTATAAAATGTATTTTTAAATAAAAGGTGTGTATATGCTTATGTGAATATAAATACACAATTAATATCCTATTATCAAGACAAGAATTCTTTTAATATGCTATATTTGATTACATTTTACAATAAAAAAAGAAAAAGAAGTGGGGAAAACCAGAACAAGATCCACAACCACAATAGCAGCTAACAAATAAATGCTTAACCAATGGAGATGCTGTGAGGTGTTCTTCCATCAGGCCATATAAGGTATAACTTTATGAATTGTCGATTTTCTAGCATCGAAAACTATCATTAGATGAAATCTTGGACATATACTCATTTTTGCTCTACTCCAATCCTCTACAAGCAGATCAAAATCAACAGTTACATAGCCATGTCCTCCCTTTATGAACCAGCAAATCTTACAATCATATAAAAAATAATTCCTCCTCTTCAAAATTTTTCAAAAAAAATTCCTTGGGTTTATACATGAGTATAGTTCATAGTTTGTTTCAATTATTTCATTCTATTTAAAATAGATTGATAACTTTAAACTGCTTTTAATTCTGTATGTTATTAGTGGTCTTTGTAAGTTGACAATTTTTGTTTTAAAAAACAGACTATATTATATATATTGTAATTCAAACATTAAATGAAACTTTAAATATGTTAAAAAGAATTTCCCAATTTCAGAAGCTTTACAATTTATTATAAGACTTATGTTCCAGAAAATTTAAACATATATATTTGTGGATTCCGATTTAATTAGGGCAGCTGCCTAATTGGGCCAAATCTCAAAGAACAGAAACCCAAACTAATAAAACTAATACATAATTTAAACACTTAATTTGGACAATAGCAGAAAAGGAATTTCAATTTTTGATATATTTTAGGGATTTTTCGAAAGTATGGCAACACTACGTATGCTAATACTTGTGTGCTTTCTTAAAAAAATCCTTATATAAAAATTATAACATTTTTATTGTACCGGTAATTCTTCAGGCTAAACCTTTCTACAAGATAATACAAACTAACACAACGGAGTGAGTCATTTCTTTGTGTCCTATTACATACCCATTGTCGATACACTATTGCTGCACTAATATAAATATCCATTTTTAGTAAAATTATAAGTAAATATCATCGTTGATAAATAATACATAACAATACTGTATTTGGCAACACTAGTATGATGAGAATCTGTTAGTTATCGTCGTGAGTCTGGCACTTAAGAATCTACCATTGCTGAACCTAGCGCTATTCATTTACAGTGTTGATTTTATTTAAAATTTTTAAATCTTTGCCAAGATGTCAAGAAAGGATTTTACACTTTCAAGTAAAATTGCTTTGCTGAATAAAATTAAAAGCCAGCCATTTAATACAAGCCATTGTAGACTTGCTGAAATAAACCAAAATCTGCTATAGCACATCCCCTACAACAAGAAAATCAATTGTGTGAGGAGTGGGCATTACAGAAAGAAATTCCGGGAACGTCCAAAAGAAAGCATGATGGAAAGGATCCAGATGTCGAAGAAGAGTTAGATCTATGGTTTTCTATAGTTAGCGGGCTAGGCATGAATATCAGTGGCCCAGTGTTGAGGACGACTGGGCCACTGATATTCACGCTGAGGAGATTGATAAAAAGCTAATAATTATGTACCTATTATTTATTTACCTATGAATTACGTATTTTAGAATTTATTATTACTTCATTTAATTGGGACAGCATCTTAATTGGGCCAAAATGGCTTAGTCTCAATGTGTCCCAATTAAGCTGAATCCACTGTATATATAATGTTTAATTTTATACAGTATTTAAACATAGTTTAGTTTTAGTTAGATCATTATAATATAAAATTAAAAAAAAATATATATATATATAATTATGGTAATATGATTCATGCATATAATTTACATCATATATTATTAATTACAATTATATAACTATTATTACAGTAGTATCATAACTCTTTTTGTAATACTCCCTAATACTATGACACAAAATCTTGCTTGTGGAAAATAATTTAATATAAAATACTTTGCTTGTCATAATTTTTTGTAGATTTTATTATCAATACAAATTAATAACAAATAATTCAAATTGTAAGTATTAAGTGAAGAAAAATCATTCAATGAAGTGCTTTAGAAAGCTTTGAGTTTTCTCTAAGTTATCATTAAGCAGTTGCAATGAAGGGAGACTGTGTTAGAAATGTTCTGTTTGCTTGTTTTCAATTATTTTATTAGAAAGTTATATTTTATAGCATTTTAAAATGATCAATGATATTAAAAAATATTTGTTATAAAATGCTAATTATTAATAATAATAATAATAATAATCAATATTATTTATATATAAAAGCATTTAGCAATTTTTTTAAATATTATTAATCCAAATGAATTGAAAAGAACAATTATAACTAATATATTGTTTGATAATACTTTTATAATCAGAGTAGTTCTATATAATTATTTATTGGTGATTATTATTATTTCTTTTAAAATGACAGAATATAATTCAGTTTTTATTTTAATATATAGTAAAATCATGTTTATCCAAATTTTTTTGACATTCACAATTAGATATGTGTAAGTAGGGATTTTGGAAAGTTAAGTTGTAATTTTATTTAAAAATGTATACAATTATATATATTAAATTATTTATATTCTGCACAAATAACAAAAATTCTTATATAATTCTAGTTTAAACTTGAGTTTTAAAAATTTATAAGTTGGATAAATGAGATTTTACATTATTATTGTGACTTTCATTGATTTTTAAATAAATATTAATGAAAATTGTATCTAATTTATTGTAATAATTTAATTTGAATAATATACTAATATGAAAAATACTTTTATTCTTGCAGGCCTTTTTTGAGTTGATATTTGGATATCTTAGAATTGAATAGATTTTTCAATTTTTACTTTTGTTTAGGTATTCAGATCAGAAAGTTTAAATTGATTTTTTTTCCACTCATTATTTTGCATTTTTTTTCTTCAATTAGAAAAATTGAAGATTCTATTCCATCAACGTTTGCACTGCACACACAAATAACTATTGATTAAATAAAGGTAAGAAATAAAGTAGCTTTTTAATATATATTTAATTGACTGAAAACTTAAAATCATCATAGAGTAACTGTGGGGCAAATATTTTAATTCTTTGTTCTTTTAGTCACAAAACAAAATAAAAAGCATTTTACTGATTTATTCATTAATAATAATAATCTGTTTTTATTTTCATTTTTTGAAGATCTAAAAAGTCATTTTAATTAATTATTAAAATAGTGCAAACTGAATATAATTTAAATTGATCAAAATTATGATATCATTCCATAAAATATAGAATAATTTTATGTTAATTCTTATTTTACAACACTAATATTTTTGATAATAATGTCTTTTCTAATTACAAATTGTGTTTCTGAAGTTAGTTTGTAATTCAAGATATTATACTCTAGTAGGTATAGAACTCACCAATATATGCATGATATATATTTATTGATTTGATTAATCAGTTAATAATGTTTTATATTGAAGTCTAAAATGAATGCCTAATTGTAAGACAATGATTTTTGGTAAAAATATTCTGAAATACTGTGCTAATGTTGGTTTCAGATACTTATGATGTATAAGGAAAAAAAATACTGACAGACCATAGCATTGCATATTATATCAGTTTTTCTTCTCATGCTATATTAACACGTTAAATGTTATGTAGTTTTATAATATACTTGCTGTTATGATTCTTTGAGATTCAAATTGCTAAAATTTCATATAATTACAAACTATATAGAAACATTCCAAAAATTGCATAAACTATTTCTGAAATATTCACAATAGTTTACATATATGAAAATTTATAATCAAAGGATCTCCTATATTTCTATTTAACAGAAAAATATTAACTTGGCAAATTTACTAAAAAAGTCAAATATTAGTACTATATTTCTTATTTCTTTGGGTTTTAGAGTATTTTCTGTATTCTTTTGTTGATTATTCAATGTTAAAATCAAATGAATATCTTTACAACATAGTTCCATGCTGATTTTGTAACTTATCACATATAAAGGAAACATAATAATTTTGGCTGTACTTTAATAAAGATTATAATTTTCTGTATAAATGAATAATTTTGGATAAATAAAATATAATTTTATTAAATGATAGAATTAAAAGTACACAATAGATAACATGTAAAACTGCAAATTATAAATTCATTATACAATTGTATGTAAAATAAATTTAAATATTAATAAATTTTAGATATGTCCATGACTTGAATCCACTGATTTATAATATGAAATCAAAAATATAAAGGGAAAAAATTGTATTAATGACCCTATTTCTAAGAAAAAATGGCTTTTAAAAAATGTTATGTTGCTTCTTTTTTCCATATTATGATTGGTAGTACATAATATAATATTCAGAGCATGAGATGATTTGATTATAAAATGTTTAAATATAATAATATGCTAAATCTAAATAAATTACAAAATAATAATTGCAATAATTGTTTGAATTAGTCCCATTTATTATGATAATGTGTTTACTTGATGGAAGAGAATAAAATTTAATTTGAATAATCAAATATTTAATTGTATTTGTTTATAAATTAATATAGCCAACTATATTTAATTTATAAACATCATTGTAGAAAAACAAAAATTATGTCATATTTAAAAACATTCGGTATTCTCAAAAATAGGGCAATAATACAAATTTTCTCTTTTCACTTCTGACTTAAAATTTATCCTAAATTTACTGCTTGATTTATACTACAAGTCATGGAAATATCCTTTATATATATATATCTAAAAGACAAAACAAAATTCAATTTCAGTTACATTTTCATTATTAGATTAAAATATAAAAATTTATGTAGACTCAATTCATATTTTATAAATTTCATTTTATGAAAAATTCAATTATATTAATTAAAAATTAATACAGATGTTCCTCTATTTACAATGGGGTTATATTTTGATAACTCCATTGTAAGTTGAAAAATTGTAGGTTGAAAATGACTGACAATGGTAGTAATTTTAGTATTAATAATAGAAATGGAAGACAGGATCCTCCAAAGTGGCAAAATGGTCCAGATTTAATCCCAATCCTCAAGGGGAGAAAATTTAGAATTGAATCCAGCTTCCAAGGTGTAAAACCATCTGGAAGTGAACCCAGTCCTCCAAAGTGGTAAGCAATTGCTTTACTATGGGGCCTTTCATTTGACTAAATTTTTACTAAAATAATGTATTTCTAGTCACTATACTATAAAAATAGCCATATTTGGAATATATTAAGAGCAATCATAACATCAGATTTTAATAAGTCAAATGATCATAAGTAGGGGAGCATCTGTATATAATTTCTTTAATTAAAATAAATTTAATACTTAGAAACTCTTGCAAATACTTATTGGAATATGCATAAAATCAAATAAATATTTGTCAACACTATATATATTAATCATCATAATGAAAAAATTTTTAATGTGAATTTCTTCATATATGTCATTTGTATGAAACATTTTTGCATAATTAATTAATGATAAATATTTGAAGAAAATTTTACTTACTGTTAGATTTATAATATCTATCATAGTCAATATATCTACTAAAAAGAAATTAGTCTGTTGAATATAAATCAATATTTATTTTTGATATAAAATTTCAGGACAAAATAACTTCCAAACTGTAAATTAGTAAAATTATATGTACAGCTGAATCTCAGTTTAACAGACTAATAGCGAGAAAGGGATGTCTATTAATAGCAAAAGTCTATTAAAATGAAAATGTTAAGTGCAGTACAATAAATTGAAGAACATAAAATGTGACTATGATGCCATAATACCAAAATTGAAAGCACCTTTAATATCATGGAAACAAGGAACATTTTTTCAGACTCAAATTAATTTGTTGCATTCCATTAGAAAATTATATATTCTGGATAGTAAGTGTAATAGGCTGTTTTTATAAATAATTAAGGATAACTAAATTTTTTCCTTCCTTGAATGTTTTACTGGTGTTAATAATTTGATCTAAAATAGATGAACATATTTTTTTAAAGAAATATAGATATAGTTTTATTCTCCTATTCGTAAAATACAATTACTGTGCTCTCCAATTATAATATGGGTTTATGGAGTGGAAATTCAACCTGCATTATAAGACAACTGTACTATAATTGACAATTACAGTTATTCTCTAATTCAGTGTTTCTCTATTGATCTAAAAATTTCTAATTTTGCTGTAAGTGCAATAAACATAGCTATGCATTTGGTATTTTTTAACAAAAAGGAAACTGATGTGAAATGGCATGAATAGCTAATAAGAAATATTACATAACATTAATTTGTGACAAAAAGGAAACTGATGTGAAATGGCATGAATAGCTAATAAGAAATATTACATAACATTTTGTTGTTTGGCATATATTTAAGTCAAGCAATTGCAAATATCAGAAGTATATGAAAAATTTAAAATTGTAAATTTTGTTCAAAATTGACAATTTATAATTATTTTGAAACTTACACTATCATCAGAATTATTAATACGAATTCAAATATAAGTTATTTTATCATAAATTATAATAATTAGACATAACCCACTCATATAAATGAGTGAAAATCTTATAATTTAATCTTTTTTTTTTTTTTAATCTATCCTTGGAATATCAATAGAAAAACTCCAAACCCATATAGAGAATCACCAGATAGCAGCCATTATTAGGTTACATTGTTGTTTGCAAATTTTGTCCTTTTTAGAAGAATTTTAATTTTTATTTCTTAATATTTAAATTATTAACAATGACAAAAAATGTTTGCTGTCACAGAAATCCAAGAATTAGATCTTTCTAATGATACCATATTTATAGGAACTGGTATAGAGGTTTGGCTACAAAAAAGATATTCAGACATCCATCAACCAGTCATATTTTGACTGTGTTAATCCTGCATTCACAGTCATATTTTGTTATGCATATATTTGTTGGTGATAGTTCTGAAAATTTTATTAGTTTTGGTTTTATTATTTGTTGAAAAATGGCAATGAGAAGGTAGTAATGCAGGAGTATTGTCAATTATATATTTTTCTCTGAATCTCTTTCAAACAGACTGAGAACAGAAAAGATCCATGATATAAATGACAGTTATATCCAGGGAACATTGCATTTAAATAAATGTGTACAAATCATCACCAATTCCAACCTGCTAAGCCTTACTTCTATAGGATAACATTATGTTCCTCTTGTGTAACAAAATCTGTGTATTAGGACTAATTTTCGTAAGGCAACATCAATATTTCTATATATCATATAATACTATTATTGTCCATTGTTCTCAGTAGGAATTTCAAATGTTTGTTAAAAACCAAATAAAAATTTAATCCAAATATTTTTGTCTATTAAATCCAAAATTCATTAAAGTGAAGTCCAATAATTAAAGTTCTGTTGTAATGTAAATAAATTTTTATTTGTATAAGAGCATTAATAAATATTCCAATCTGCATCATTTAAGATCTTTGAGATATTTGTTTTTGATATATCTGATATAATTTTTATACAGAATTTCCTATATTAAAATTGAAAATATAAACTAAAATTTTAACTTTACATAATTTATCACAAAGCAATAAAGCATTTATTGATAAACTTCAAAGTTATCTTTTAGACTTCAAATTGCCTGAGTGATATTAGACCTATGAAGAAGAAAATTTATTTTTGAAATACAGAAAATAACTTCAATTTTGAGCTGATAAATTGTTTTTGCCTTTCAGAGCATTTTACTAAAATCGGAAAACTTCAAATGTTTAAGTTTTATTTCAGAATAAAGACATTATTTAAAAAATCTTTGTAGGATATTTAAAGAAGCATATTTTTAATTATTAATCTCAAATATAAAGTTGTGTTTGTATATTCATGTAGGATGTATATATAAAATATATTTCCTTTTGGAATTTTAATTCCAAAAGGAAATATTTATTCAAACAGTCAATAAAAAATTTTATATACAAAACATGAATTTATTTTACATACTGAAATTTATAAAATGGGAATTATTAAAGTTTTTAAATAAATTCATTGTAATTTTTATTTTGCTTTATAATTTTGTTTATAAAAATTTCTTAGAAATGATAGAAAACGGATTTGAAATAATATATAATTTTTTAAAAGTTTGTTTTATTAAAATTAACATAAAAGATTTTTATAGGTGTAATTTGTTTAGTCAGTTCAAAATTATTGCTATATTTATATGGAAAATTAATTTCACTAGTAGGCAAATTTTTAAAGCATGCATTTATGTATCATAACATTCCATCATTGACACATTTTAATTAGTTAAAATTAAGAAAAAATTGTCAATGGTTTTTATTGTTTTGCAGATACTAACACTAGGTAAGTTGAGAAATTGATAAATTTGATTTTATTTGAAATGCAATTAGTTTATGATAAAATTGATGATATATTTAAAAAAATAGAAATCTAAAAATAAATGTAATACTACATTCTAGTGAAATATGTTTAGCTGTTTTTAATGTACATTATGTATTCATGAATTAGAATAGCAAACAAAAACAAGATTATTTATCAATATTAATATAAAAATAAGAAATATTGTAATTTGAGAATTTTCACATTAATTTTTTTAAATTTTATTTTAATTTTATAAGCAAAAAGTTTCTGAATATTCTATTTAGAATATTAAAAAAAATATAGATGATATAATCTTTAAAAAGAAATTAAATTTAAAGAAATTTGTGTAAGGTATATAAAAAGTTCCTCAAAAAAATTTTTTACATTAGAAATTCAGTTATCCAGACTTCATGGAACTATAGCCAGTTTGGATACCTTAAAAAATATTAAAATTGTGTAGGATATAATAATTCCATACAGTACAGACAGTATCATGCAGAATTTATGATTCTGATTGTATCATGAATTCTATATGAAATTTGAAATTTTATTTACATATATTTAAAAACAGGAATTTAGTACTCTGTTAAAACATTTGTATTTGAATTTTTGAATATAGTATTCAATGAATAAAAAAAAACTGATACTTGCTTGAGATACGATATTAGCATTGGAAAGGATAAGCTTTTCATATTAAGTATTACATAACAACTTAATTTCACAATACATATATAGCAGCAACCATTTCCATTATTATTATATTTTATTGGTTAAAAAGTTAATTGTAATTAATACATTATGTTTATGCATAGACTACTGTAATAGTAAGTTTGAAAAACAAAATAAATTTTAAATTTTTAAACAATTCAATGCCATCAGAGAAATTAGATAAATGAGTATTTAATGTATAACAATATGCAAAATATAATTTTTGAATAAATTTATTATTAAAATTGCTGTTTTCATATCCTACTATGTTAATATATTCAATGTATAATTTAACATAAATTGCAAATATAGTGAATATTACACTAAAAATTATATTTAATATAAACTGTAAATGCTTTTCCAGCAGTTTCTCAGGTTTTTATTTTATTTTTAGTTTTTAAGTTTACAAAGCAATTCACAAATCAATGAAGTACTTGATTATTAAAGTTTATATTTGAAATTTATATACTGAATAAAGAAAAATTCAAAGCATTACATATATTAGTTTTGTGGTTCCAAGACTTGAAATTTAAATTTTGAGTAATCTTTCAAAACTGACTGAAAACCCTCTATAAATAACCCTGTAATGTCACTAAGTAACATTTTTTAAAGCTTTTAGATAATTTTATAAATTATTTTGCATATTTTAAAATTCATTTTTGTTATTTTTCACTTTTTTTATTTTTTATGTTGACTGATCTAATGTAAAGTTGCATAAACTGACATTAAGTCTGGGTCTTATAGGCATAAAATGTGGCATCATTATGCTGACATAAATGTATCAGGCATACCAAAGTTAGTGTTGTATGCTTTTGTACTGTTGTATAAAAGTTTACAACACAACATAAATGATGATGTTTAACTATTGGAAATTATTGTAACAACATTTGAAGTTAGCTGATTCAACCTGGGATAGCAAAACTCAAGAATTGTTTTATTTATGAATGATTTCATTCATAAAGTTATTGAATGTCATGATTTTGCAGATGTAAAATTCACAATCTAAAAGAACTTCATGAATGCATGACCTACATCATTTCAGAGAACAGCAGAGTTTTAATAACCACCTTATACTTTATACTCCAGCAATAATTGGTGTATGTACGTATGAGGAGTAAAAAAAATTGAAAAAGTTAACATCTGTATAAAGATGCAGCATTAACTATATAGTGGAAGTAACATCATAAGCATATTTACATCATGTTTTATGCCTGTGAGACACCCAGCCTTTAGTAGACTTATTTTTTCCTATTATTATTATTATTATTAAAAACAAATTTAAAATCAAAAATGATGTAAATCAAAACAACTTAAAACGAGGTATGACTGTATTCTGGCTGCTAGACAATGTAAAACATTACTCTGAATCAGAATGACTATGAAACTATATTTCAGGATAAAATTTTTAATTTATTAGAATTTTATGCTACTTTTTGCATATAATAGAGTAATTTGCTGACGAATATATTTTTATTATTATTGTCATAAAAAACAATTTATATAGATTAGTAAATATGGCAGATTAATTAGGATTATATAGATTTGTTTCTCATTAGTTCAAAAATTGGTAAATGAGAAAGTATCATTGAATTTTTTTATCTTTGATTCATTATTTAAGCTTCAAATGTGCTCTATATTTGTTATGAAATGATTAGAAAAAGTTTTTATTGTTTCAATAAATCTGTTAACCTCTATAATCAAAAATTTTGAGGAGCTTGAATATACCTTACATATGTCATTCATATATACTCTCTGCTTATTACAGTCAACATTACTTGATATTTCAAGTGATATGCAGAAATTTTAAGGTGAGTTATATTTCTGTAAATTTTTTTACAAAATTTATATAAACCTTGTTCTGTTTATTAAAAATTTGACTTCTAAGCCTGTAATTATTGAGTCACCATCTTTTTAAAGATTATATAATAATTCAGCACTACTAGAAAAAACTTTTTTCTAAAATCAATAGTAAAAGCTGAATAATGTATGATTACAATTTTAAATTTGCATATTTTTATACAAAGAAAAATTTATAAATTTAATAGTAATTTTTTAATATGGCAACTAAAATATCAAATTATAAATCTTAAACTGAAAGATGGTAATTTCAAAAATGATGCATTATTTTATTTTTTGCATAATTTTACCTATCATAAAAAATATGCAATAATTTTTGGGTCATTATTCTTATAAAATAACCCAATTTATTACAATTTTGATTAAAAAAGAAGTGATAGAGCATAAAATTTATATATATTTTTTCCTCTATTAAAAAAAATATATCATAGTAAATAATAATAATTAAAAAATAATTGCAATGTAACTTTTAATATTAAATGTAATTTTTAACCTCAAAAAAATTATAAACTTTTCACAAGATAATTCTAAAAACTGAAATTTTGGAACTAAAAAATTGCTTCATAACCAATATTATTATATGTAATAATGCAATTTATACATAGCATTTTATTGGAGAAATTTTCATTATACTGGCTTAAAATTAAATTACTACAACAACTAACTACAATAAATATAACTATCTGATGATTGGCAATATAACAAATTAAACAATGTAAAATGCTATTCTTTTATTATTTATATTTTTAATTAAAAATTTGCTTACATTTAATGCAACTTCTTACATTTATATCAGTCTCTAAAAATCATTTTTATGTTATACATTGTGAAAGATTAAATATAACTTTGATAAATGTTTTTGTCTATTACTGAAAATTTTTACACTTCATTATGGAAATTAATGATAACTTCATTTATTATAACTTTGAAAATGAAATTATTTTTTTTTTTTAATAGAAATGTGATTTACTTAAAATTTTAAAACAGTAAATTCACAAAATAGTTCAGGACTGCTGAAATTATTTGATTAATGTTTTGGGGCCATCATCAAGGTTTAATCAATCCCTTTGATGGTTCTGAAGGTTTGAAGATTTTAGTAAAATAATTTCTGCAATCCTTAGCTATTTTGTGAATTAACTATTTTACAATTATGCAGAAGCAGAAAGACGTAAAAATTTAATTTTATATTAAAAATTGTTAAATTTATGTTTGCCTTTTCCAAATATATAAATGTCATTTATCCTTTAGAATTATTATTTAATATTTTTTTAATTTATAATATTAAATAAAATTTTTTTAATTTATAATATATAGAATTTAAAATCAAATAATTTCATTATAATCAGTTAATAGTTTCTACATTTTATTATATAAAAATTGAATAATTATAGAAGAAATGAATTATTTTGTATTTAATCTTAATTATGTTGTAAATAAAAGTTAAATATAAGGAATGCTTTGTATTTGACCCATAGTTACTCTGAGAAATCAAAATTAAAGTATTCTTATATATATGTAATACAGTTTACATTAGTAAATGACTAAAATCTTTATATTCTAAAATAATACAATATTAATAAAATACTTCATAAAGAAAGACTAGAGACTTCAAAGAAATAATATATAAGTTTTGTCAAATACTTTTTACTACTAATAACAGAATTATCTTTAGAATTTTATTTGTTTAATAATTTTTAGAGAACTCTGTTCTGTAAAAAGTATTTGATGAATGAATAGTAATGATTAACATTTAAAAAAACTTTCTTGAACATTCTATTCTTTTGAAATGGGATTTTTAAAATTTCGACAAATAATTTAATTTTGATTATTATTAAATCTCAATCTTTTCAAATTATTTATAATGTAAACTGTATAACAGGAATTTGTGTAATCACAGATTTCTGATATAACATTAAAGATCTTTATTTTTTCAGTACATCAGAAAATTATTTCAAGGCTGTGCAGTGCAGATGTTTGATGAAATAATTATACGTTAGTGTGAATAAAAATTGATGTAAAAAGAAAATAAAATGAAAAAACTCTCTCTCACTGTATTTGTATATTCCAACAAATTCACTTTATACAGACACTTAAATGCATACAAATTAATAATAAAGTTTAATTTTTATTTATAAGAATTATTTTTTTTCGCATATTAATGGGAATTAAATTTATAAAATCATTTAATCATTATAATAGATATCCAAATTTCAATAAAAAATAATTTTGTTTCTTGAATTGATTTAAAATTTCACTATTTTATTACATGTTTGTTTTTTATTAATAATTTATTCATCTTATAAAATATAACTCGATATAAAAATTGTTTTTTAAATTATAAAAACAGTGTTATTAAAAAAATATTCAATGAAACTTTTTATTAACTAAAGATACATAAATGCTTTAATTTTTATTAAATATATCTTCAGAATCTTGACATTTTTAATGTTTAGATGAATTTCTTTTTTATCATATTCTTTTCTCTGCTGCAAAGTATAAATTATTTTAAAAACATCTGCACTCATAGTTTTAATTTGATATAATAACTGTATTTAAAATTATTTACTATAATTTTTAATCTTGTAGGATTGTAGGGGATCTTATCCAATTGTAAAATGTACATATTGTCGTACAGAATTTCAACAAGAAAAGTATGTATTTTTAATCCATAATTTATTAAAATAATTACAGATATTCCCAACTTATGTAATTAATTGGGACTAAAGATATTTACTTAATTCAGTTTTACATAAATCAGAAAAATAATCTTTTAGCAAAATTCTAAAGCAAAAATTACGAGAGCTAGGTGAACTATAATATAACATAATCCACCTCTCTGCCTGAAGGGGAGATAAATTCGCATGGAATGATATACTATTAATATGATACTTAATCTCTTACATGCCATTGACAGCATTTGCCACTCTTGGCAGGGACAAGCAATAGAATTTTACAAATGCAATTTCATAGATGGTAATTGGTTTACTGCAGTTGTGTTTAGGGTTTTTGAAAAAAAGATCATAAATTTGATTGAATTTCTGATGATCCTCCTGAATGTTTTCTGGTTGAAATTTTTTATTTTAAATAGTTTATACAAAAAATTTATTTAAATGAATATTTTCTGGAAAATTCACTTTTTCTTCTCTCTATCTATTTTCTAATGTGTGTATGTTGTTCCAATGATATATTGAAAAAAGTTAATTACTCAAGTCTTTGTATCATGTACTATAAAATTATAAAATCTTAAAAATTTTTTAAAATTATAAATAATATCAAGATTTTGCTTAATTCTATTAAAATAGGCAATATTTTTTAATAATTGATTTTTTTTCATTTCTGTTGTATTTTTGTCAAAAAAACAAAAAAATGCTAATATAAACAATGATCTGCTATTAAAAAGTGTGTGCCACTTTTATTGTTTTATTGCCGTCAGTTTTTCCCGTGCTTTTCCTGCAAGCCTATTACTTTCAGAAAAGTATGTTATTGGGAGAGTGTAAGAGAGAACCATTGGGGAGTCCAATAAAAGCAAAGTAAAGAATATTATAGCTGTTAATAAGAGTTGTTTATGATTATGATTTGTTTATATTAAGTTTTTTTAATATAAATTTGAAAATTTATAAAAATTTAAATTAAAAATTAAGGAAAAGCACATTAATGAATATAAATTATTGATAATAATGGCAATATTTCAATAAATTTATGTAAATTTTGAAATAATTACATGACATGTCTTAATATTCATTAAACAAATCTGCATATTAATTGATTTATCAATTTTTTTTTTTTTTTGAAAATTGGTCCAATTTTCTTCATTTATGGCTTGTTTTATTCAGAAGACCAGTTATCATTCAAAAATGGCAATTATTTCATTGGATAGCTAAATCTTCATATCAAGAATTGTATTTTTTGCAATCTCACATATAGAACAAAAATTTCTAAAAAATTAAATATTTACATTGTTAGAAAGAAAATAAAAAAACATAAATTATAAAAATTTCAACAGATCTTAATGAAAATTCAGCAAGCTATAATAATTTTAATTTTTTGCATATTAATTAGGCTTAATTTTATAACTTGCCAACATGTGAAAAATTAAGATAATCAATCACAAAATATAAATAAAATCAAGTAACATGAGCTTTTTTAAATGTAAACCAACATGTTCGGACTTGTAGCTTACAATTACAATAAATGTTTATGCTCTATACATCAAAAAAGGAGGAGAAGAAAATTTAGAAAATTTTTATGTAAGTTTGAATTTACAGGGGCCAGATAAATATAAGTCAGGGAATATCTGTATTTGTTACTTTATAATAAATTTTTAGAATTATTATTTTATTGACTACATTGCTATATTTAATATTAATTTAAAAACTATGCATTTTTCTTAATTTTTTTTTTAACAAAGTTTTATATGATTATGAAAATTTAAATTAGCAAAGCAGTGACATAAGAATGAAGAGAAGAAATGATATTTATAATTAGTGTGTCATTTAATAATTTGTAAAATAAAGATTACAACTATGATTAATTTCTTCAACTTTTGATAAAATCTTAGAAAATTCTTTCCTCAAAATTTATTTCTAAAAAATAAAAATATTTTCACATGACTTGAGTCATATGAAACTGTGATTCTTTTGATAATGGCTTTTTCATTGTTGTGTTCTATTAGGATTGTTGTTTTTGCATTTCTGTATTGTTTACTAAATTTATAAAAGTCATATTAATTTAAAAATTTAATTTTTTTGCATATATTAGAAGTTTGGAATAGTCCTCTAATCAAATATTTATTTTAGTATTATTCTAAAATTTTCCAGAACTTTTATATCAGTAAAAATATTTTTTTTATTTTCAGATTTAGTTTGATAAACCATTAAATTGTTTATCATTCAGTTACAATAAGACCCCATTTAAAGCTGTTTCAATATATAATGTAGTTTTTTTTTAATTCTATATATTTTATTGATTCACTTTGGTGTGGTTTTCAAACTGTCATATTCACATAAATCCAAAATTCCACTAATTTGTTGCTTTGATATTTCTATGCCGTCTCACAGTGCATTTGATATCAGTTCAGTCTGAGGCAGATTGTTAACTTTGGGGACCTGGGATAACTCTGGGGCCTACTAAATTAACCTAATGGTGAGAGCTATGTTAAACTAACACACTTTAGAGGAACTAGATTTCACTCCCATTCCGACATTGCCATATTATTTGCATAATTGACAAATGACAAAGTATATTTTGATTTTACTGACTAGCGACAGACACATATTTACTATTTACTGTCATTTAAAACATTGATGTTTGATATTTTGTTCAAATCCAATAGTGTTGCAAGTCAACGATTTAAACTTTATCTAGGTATGAAATAATTTTGTATAATTTATTTTTGCTTAAATTTTTAATTTAAATTGTTTTTATTTTTTTGACCATGAAGGAGGCCCTTTAATTGAATAGAGTCCTGGGCTGCAGCTCATAAAGACCATGCATAAATCCACCTGATTTTCAGTGCAGTACATAAAAAACTCTGCTTTGGTCACAGTTCATATTTATGATCATTCATCAACGTTATTTTACAATTAAAGTTTAGCCACTATTGCGAAAATTATGGATCAGTTTATACAAATTGATCCAAATTTTGATAGAAGGTCAAAGGTAAGATGAAGAGTCATGGTTACGGTGTCTTGCTATTGAAAGTTGCTTGCTCTGAATGAAAGAGAAAAAGGCAAACGATTTTTCGTTAGATGATTCTTGATGAAAAATGAAAAGTATCAAATGAGAAAGAACTTTGCCTCATCACAAACAAATTATGCACTTGAATATTTTTGATTTTCATGAATGATTTATGAATACAAATCAATATTAGCTATAAAAAAATGTCTATAATTAATGTAATAATATGTGCTACAAAATAAAATAAATGATATGTATATTTTTTTATTCACTGTCCTGTTTCACCTGTCCCCATTATTTGTGTTGTAAGATTGACTTCATTTAATGCTGTTTTGCTTGGTTTTTTGAAACATATATTCCCCATGTGAAACATAGTCTTACTGTTTATCATTTATATATAGACAGTGTTTATATTGTACCAATATTTTGTTTCGATATATCTGAATTTAATCCATTTTTTAAAACACTAATTTTTGCAACCATACTATGATCGTTCCACCAACTCTAATTTAACATTTTTTCTTTATAAGTCTTACTGTGTTAATGAATAAGCACAAGTTGCATTGTAAAGCAGTCACTCACTACTTGGAGATTCTGGATTCAATTACAATCTGGGTTTGTGCTCATCTGATTATCTAATAAGCTTGTAAAACAAACGTAAATACAATAAATGATGAAATTAGAAGAAAAATTTTTGTTTTTAGTCAGAATATTTGTATATTTACAGATATATATAAGTTGTGATTGTTTGTATATAAGCATGACATGACAGGCAGATTCTTAGAGGTAGGCTTTTATATCACCAAAGAGATGGCAAGGAAAAGCAGAATGCTAAGTAAACAAGTCAAATATGATAAGTATAAAGTTAATAGGGATGGATTAAAAGTATTTCTCCACACAAAAAATAGAAGAAAATCATAGTAACAAAAGAAATATAGATATATAAATACAAAACAGCAACATTGTAATTAATGCTAACAGTTTAAAGAAATTTTCTATAACTTTTATAAAATAGAAATTTGAAATATTTAAGACTGACAGAATTTGTAAATATTCTATAGAATGATTCAGGAATTCCACCATTTCAGATATTACTTAAATAATAACAAGCATAAAGCAATTAAACTTTGTAAAATGCTGGAAGTTTAAAATTTGGTATACCCATTGTTAATGCAAAATACACTTATGTCTGCTATGAGCATTAGAAACTGCACATAATCTTATTGTGAAATTATGCATAACATTATGGTGCATTTTATTCATTGACAATTTGGCAGTAATCACAAATCTTGTTCTTCACATGATCAATAGTTCAGGGATGAATAAGTAGTGGATTCAGCAAGATGGCTTAGCCCACACAACTGAAGAAGTGCTGAACTTGATCAAAAACTCAACAATTGAATAATCCCGTCAATCTTTCAGTTATCCTTGCAATTATTTTATGTGGGGATTTAAGAATTTCCACAGAAAATAATTGAAGGATTGAAAGGATTATTTGATTGTTGATTTTTTGATGAATGAAATTCAGTACTTCTTCAGTTGTATGGGGCTGAATCTTGTCTTGTTGAATCCACTGCATTTTTATTCTGAACTTGCATAATTCTGGCAGGAAAAATGTATCCAACATTTTTGGGTAATTCTCACCAGTGTCATATTCCTTGAAGAATGGTCTGATTGATTCTTGTGTCAAATTGGTGCACAGGCAAGCATTTTTTGGAGATGGATTGGCGACTTGGGTTTCATGAGGATTTTTCCCTTTTCCAAAATCTCACATTGAAAATACACCTCAAATTGTTACACAAAATGCAACATGTTGTTGTGTAAGAGATCCCTGCATCTAGCAATAAATTTTGAAGCAGTTTCTTGGTTGGTGATTTCTTCTTGCATCTTTGGATGTCTTCAACTATTTGAGCTTTTCTTCCAGTATTCAATCACTAGTCACCAATCTGCTAGCACGAAAGTGTCTGACATATCACATTATGGACTTCCTGTCCAACGCATGTGAACATTTATACTCTTTCAAAATTTTCTTTGAACAGAAATTGGTGATCTCATTGAAAAATATCACTCAACAATCTTGATTTTCAGCTGTTTTATTGACGGGCCATTTTTAATAGTAACATCACTACACTGTTGCCAGTATAGAAAACTAAATTTTAAGTATATATATATTATGACACTTTAACCAGATTTGTTGTAACTTTTGAAATTATAAGCTTGGTGGCATTCTCACTGAATTACCTTATATAATTAATAAATGTAAATAGTGTTTAGTAGTTTTATTTGTAATTTTTAATTAATTGATTGAATATTTTCTTTATCTTATTTTAGTAAAGGCAATACAACAACAATATGTAAAAAATGTGAACAAAATGTGAAACTATATGGAAAGGTATACTTTTAAATATAAATTAAAATGCATTTGAAGTTTTTGATTTAAAATATATAATTATTTTTTAATTTCTATTAAATTTCTATATTTTAGCCTACTGCATGTGAATATTGTAATATTATTGCAGCTTTTATTGGTTCAAAATGCCAAAGATGTACAAATTCTGAAAAAAAATATGGGCCACCTCTGACATGTGAACAGTGTAAGCAAAGATGTGCTTATGATCGTAAAGATGATAGTAGGAAAAAGGTAGATATTTTTAAGATATTAGTTTTATTTAAAAATTAATTAAATTTGTAATTTAAAAAAAAATCTTATTTCTAACACTTAGGTAGGATACTGATATAATAAAAAAAAAAAAAAAAAAAAATATCTGTGTATGATGAGGGGAATATAAAAAAAAAAAAAAAAAAAACGTTATTAGCTGCAAATTACTGTCAGTATATAAACACAAACATTTTCAATCCTCACCAGCTGTACATATATAATGCAAGGCTTAATAACAAAAATATTAAGAATTCTTAATATACTGACTATATAATATATGAATATAATTTGCAGCTAATAGTTTTTTTTTTTTCATATCAGTATCCTACCTAAGTGCTAGAAATAAAAACTTGTATCATTGGAAGGTAGTGAATTTTCAAGCATAAATTTCTTTAATAAGTCAAGTGTGTACAAGTTGAGATATTTTCTCAAAGCAGGCCTACACAACATGCACTGTTCCAATAGTAGCATTGGAAATAATATTTATGCAAAAACGTTACTGGAAAAAGTTATAACTAACATATATATATATGCATATGCATGCAAATAGAAATTATTGAACTTTGTATTTGACAGTTTATTGAAATAAGCAAAGAGAGAACATACTTCCATAATTTTACAACAACTGGAGAGAAAAAAACCTAATAAAGTTTCATTGAAAACCAATTAATACAGAACTAAGCAGGAAATAACATAAAAACAGTTTATTAAGTGGAGTCTTTTTGGAAATTCCATTGTCAGCACAATACATCATATTTTAAGAAAACAGAATTATGCATCCTTTATATGACACTAAAGAAACTTGTGTAAGAGCATCTGAAACTTTGATATTCTTAAAAGAATACATCCTAATAAATCAAGTATTCCTGATGTCTATTTTCAATATTAAGTTACCTGTTATTTCCAAGAAAGTTGAGATTGATAACAAAAAGATATGTTTGAAGACTGCTATCAGTTTTTTTATCTTTTAAGAATCTTTTAAAGAGAAGATTCTTTAGGATGAAAAACTGAGTGTCTACTAAAAAGACTGATTCTTAGGGAATCTGAATGATGTCGTCATAAGAATGATGAATCAAATCAAGGAGGAAATGTTTAGTATAACAAATGAACTTAGAAAAAACAAGTTAAGAAGATTAAGTGGATTTCTGTTAGAAATTCACTTAATCTTCTTAACATGTTGTCCAAAAGGACTTCACTTAATAAACTGTTTTTATGTTATTTCCTGCTTAGTTCTGTATTAATTGTTTTTCAATGAAACTTTTATTAGGTTTTTTTCTCTCCAGTTGTTATGGAAGTATGTTCTCTCTTAAACAGTTAAGAGAGACTAAAACCACTAGATTGTCTTTTGAAGAGATTGTTACAATCCTGGATATATAGGAATCTCTAATTATACTAAGTTTGCTGCAAAATGCATTGAAACTTAGCAACAACTTTCTAGATGATATACTGATGTTTGAAAATGTCATTAGTGTTAGTGAAATTGTGTCAGAAGTAAAACAAAGATTTAGATCAGGATGTCCAACCTTTTTGCTTCTTGGGCCACATTTGAAGAAAAAATTGTCTTGGGCCACACACAAAATATACTAATCCTAACAATAGTTATTAAACAAGAAATGAGCAAATAATATACAATATATGATATCCGCTATAACAAATAAGCAAAAATGTTGTAATATAATAAACTTTGACTTCTTTTCATTCAGAAATTTTTTAGATCATTGAGCAAATCAAAAATTTCTAATCACTGAAATAAGAAATATTTTAAAAATATAAATAGGAAATATAGATAGGAATTTAAATAATAAAAATTTCATTACCATCATTATTTTTATATATATTTTTTTTATAAAATATTAAATAAATTATCTTTCATATTTTGAAAGACAAATGATTATCTGCAGATTATATATATCCAAAATTTATTCAATAAATTATTAATATTCAATTTTACAAGGCTAATACAAAAATAGCACACAATTTATATATTTACAGTACATACATATTTTTAACAATAAAGTTTATGTATAATTGTTAATAAACTCTTACTATAATTTATGAATGTAATATGTTCCTGGAAAAAAAGCTTGTAAATCAAATTCTTATAAACTGGAACTAAAAGATCATTAATTTAAATGGAAAATTATAATGTTTTTCTGAACTCAAAATGTCACTTATTTTCTCTCTAACAATAGTAAAATACCATTTAATTATATAAAAGAGAACAAAATAACTTCAATAATTAGCATTGCTTTTTATCATAAAACAACTTAAAAAAGATGGTTTTTCTTAAAATAGTTCATTAACTCCTAGTTTAATTATATAAATAATCACTTTAAACACTTGGCTAGGATTGCAGTCTTTTATTAAAAGATCTAAATTAACATCTTTGGATTCTTTAGTTTACATATAAAATTCAAAACATTTATATTCAAATAAAGTTTGTTTTAGTCTTAAAATACTTAAGTATCTGTCATTATTCAGCAATTTCAAAATTCTTTGTGAGAAAATAATCATCATGATAATTCATTTAAAAGTATGTATGTATGTATGTGTTATAGTATGTATGTACAGTATAAATAGATGTATGTTATAGTATAGCATATTGAATGTTTTGTAAGCATAAAATAAAAATTCAATGAAAAATATTAATTTGCAATATTTAGTGAAAAGCCATACAATAAGCAGCTTCATTGCCATATGTGTTGGTATTTAGGAACAGAGATATAAAAAATATGCTCATGTAGTATCTTTGATGATACTAATATGCTTTGTGTATTCTTCTGCATCAGAAAAGTGCATATTATTTGATTTTGAAAGTTTATTCATAAATGTAGGATAGATGTTCATAAATTAAACTTTCTTTTTACATTTATTACATAAAATGTAATAAATGTAATAATTTCAGTCTTAAATTTACTTTTATTAATAAAATAAAATATTTGGAAATGATTATAATTTTAACGTAAATTGTTTAAAATAATATAAATAATTTAACTATTGAAAAACTGATAAATTTTCATAATTATATTTGTTAAATCAAAGAATTTTCAATTAAAGTTTAAATATTCTTAAAAACTGCTGGTTTATAAAGTTTAATGCATTATGAAATCTTGACATCTTTAAATAATAAACATATAGCAACAAATATAACAATGCAACACATTGTTATTTTTTCTATTTATTGTATTGTATTAATAGATTGATAATTTAAAATATCATCACTAGAACAATGAAAATAATTTGTGTTTAATATAATATGAAATTTTTAATAATGTAATAGATAGCAGCTCATACATAAAAAAATTACATTTATTTATATAATTGGTATCTCTTAAATCAAGATATATCTGTATTGTTATTGTATATTGAAAATAAAATTAGTATCAGATCATCCCATAAGTAATGTTTTTTGCACATGTGAAGAAAACAAACAAAATTTACCTGGAATAGATCTTTTAATCATCATAATAAATGATTCCAGTACTTACAACTTTCTCCCATTGTTCAACAAGTTTTTGAATGCGAAACTTGAAGAAGTCCATTGTTTTCAATCCAAAAAACTCAGACGGTACAATACACTTCCTTGATATTTTGAAGTTTTTCCCCAGAAAGATAGTATTTGAGGCTGCAAAACAGATGGTAATTGGATGGTGCAAGATCAGGGGAATATGCTGGATGGGTAAGTTCTTCCCAACCAAATTCTTGCAATTTGGCACAAGTCATTCTGGCTGGTGTGGTTTCACATGGTCAACATGCCTTTATGATTAAGAGTACCAGATATTTTTTTCTGCAAGGCAGTGCATAGACACTCTAGCTGTTGAGAGTAGACCTCTTCTATAATAATTTGGTTCAGTGGCAGAAACTCTTAATGGATTATGCCTTGCATATCCCACCAAACATTTAATAAAACCTTATGTGGAAAATATCTGCATTTAGCTACCATTGAAGGCAGAATCTGTTTAGGAAGCCACTAACGTTTGCACATAATATTGTGGTACAGAATCCATTTTTTTCATCTCCCTTAACCATTCTTTTCAAAACAGCTCCCTCTTTTCACAGGAAAGCAAGGAAGTGCAAATGTCCACATGCTGTCACAGATTTTGTGGTGCCAACTTACCCACTTTTGACACAATGAAGATTGTGTATATGCCCATGAATAGTTTAATGGGATAAATGGATGATTGTGGCCAATCACTTGACTGTTCCCCCAGGATTTCCCTCAACAGTAGCTCTCAGCACATCATTATCCAGCTCAACAAACTGCAGTGTCCCTGAGGGTCGTTCCCCAATCAGAATTTGGAATTCGTGCAATACATCCTATCATGCTCTTGGTCTACTTCATTGGTTGATACCAAGAAATAGTAGTTCTGTGGGACATGTAAAAAATGACATTATTGATGGGATGATTTGATATTTGAATTTTGGATAAAATAAACTTTGAAATTTTCTTTTATCAGCATATTTCAGTCTTAAATTTACTTTTATTAATAAAATAAAATATTTGGAAATGATTATAATTTTAACGTAAATTGTTTAAAATAATATAAATAATTTAACTATTGAAAAACTGATAAATTTTCATAATTATATTTGTTAAATCAAAGAATTTTCAATTAAAGTTTAAATATTCTTAAAAACTGCTTGTTTTACAAAGTTTAATGCATTATGAAATCTTGACATCTTTAAATAATAAACATATAGCAACAAATATAACAATGCAACACATTCTGTTATTTTTTCTATTTATTGTATTGTATTAATAGATTGATAATTTAAAATATCATCACTAGAACAATGAAAATAATTTGTGTTTAATATAATATGAAATTTTTAATAATGCAATAGATAGCAGTTTATATAGGTAAATTTTTAACATTTTCAGAGTTGTTGAATTTCTCTATATATTGTAATAAAACTATAAAATTTTATCATGATCTGTTTTTATTTAAACATGGTTAAAATATTATATGTAGAAAATGATATAAGATTTTATATATAATGCTATTAGTTTCAAGTGTGGACTTTCATCAGCAATAATGCAGTACAATTCAAATGCTCTATTATACATCATATTTAATGAAATAATGACTTACTTTCTTATATTCCATATAGTATATGTAAGCAATGAACAAAATATAAGGAAGAAATTATTGTTTAACCAAACAAACATAGCATAGATTAAAATTTACAGCCCTGCCTACAATAGAGAGAAAAATTTAGTATAATATGAAAATTTTATAGTTTTGAAATTTATAATATTGTATCATCTTCAATAAACAGTTATTTTTCATAGTTAAACCTATAAAATCTTTATTCTAACTTTGATAGTTAATTATTGATTGCTTCTGTAGTATATATAAATTTTAATAGAAAAATCATAAAGAAATTAATAATGTTCTATAAATTTTAATAATAAATTCACATAGTTTTATTGACAAACATTTATATCAATCATTACAGGAATATATGGGAGAACATTATATTTTTATATGTTAATTGTAAATGAAAAACTCATTATATGAATGAGTGTCTTATTTTTTCATGTTCATGTTTTAGATGAATCCAATTACCTCACAGTTTTAATTAGTACATTATTTAGTTTAAATAATATTTTGTGACTTCAGTAAGCTTTAGTAATTTCACTGTGTAGAAAGTGTAGAATCCTGCCTAATTTGATTCTTTTGTTATGAATCCTTCAATTATATAAATTTTTAACTCATACAAAATGAATTTAATATTGGATTTGAATTATCATTTCAAATAAGATTTAAATTATAAAATTTTTCTGTTTAATTCGATTATCCTATATGTATGCCAAATTTTAGTTATTAAATGTACCTAATTTTGACATTTATGTGTATATTTTTTGTTTATGGGATAATTTTTTGGGGGGAATTGTATAATTACATTATTTTTACTTACTCAATATATTTGTCTTTTTATAATAAATAAATAAAATACTGTATGAGAGAGTATTCTAAATTTTATTATTTAAAAATTTTGATTCTCTCTCACTTTTCATGGTATTTTTCATGTCAGTAACTGCTGATTTCAAAAAATATACAAATATTTTATGCAATTTACAATATATAAATCTAAATACTTCAAGCTAATAAATGTCTATCATAAATAACTTCAATATTATTAACTTCTCATTAAGTTTGCCATTCATTTCTTTCATAAATTTCTATATTATGTAGAATTTTTAACAACAACACTAGAGAAGTTTTGTTCAGTCAAAAGAAACTAATATAAAGGAATTAATTAATAATTTTTATTGTGAAAAATCTTATAATTTTACTTAAATACAGCATTAAAAGTTATCAATTGTCACTTTCATGTTTACAATTATTGTTATGGTTAATAAACTTATAAAGGAAATTTAATTAGACTAAAATGCTCTTTTTCTGTTATATAAATTTTTATATTCTAAACATGATGAGTACTACATTCGTTTGTTTTTGTCATCTTCCAGTATAGCAGAAATTATGAACACTTTTCTACATACTTTGTAAGTCTAATTATGATTTCAGTAAAAATGATCACTCATAAAAATGAGAGAGATCAATTGATAATTATAAACTGAAAAGCTTTTGAGAAGAACAAAATACCCAGAAGTGTAATTTTTTTTTCTTTTAACACAATGTTACTACTGATTTGCACTTTTTATCATATCAGAGGATAATTCTCTAATTTCTAACGAAATTTTTAGTGACCTAATAAATGTAAGGATTTTTAACAATAAAAAAACTACCAATTTGTTTTGAACTCATGGGGTGAAACTTTATCTTAAAAGAACATATACAATATCTCAACAATTCAATTGGGTCTTAATTCTTTCAGAAAGTTATATAGTAAATAAATATAATTTGTAATCTAATGTGTAAAAGCTTAGAATCCTTAGTCTTCCTGCAGCCTTATAAAGATTATGCTTTCAATATTTGTTTCTTAGAGTTTATAATTTTTACTGATTTTGTTGGATGATTGGGTATACTGATGACATATATACAGATAATCTTTGACATACAATGGGATTGAACCCAGAAATGTCCTAAATATATGAATTTTCTATTATCAGAATTTAATAGGACACTATAAATTATTGTAATAAACTCAATGAATACAAAACCACAGAAATCAGATACAAAAAGGATAATTTTGATACATCAGAATTACCCTATTTGTGTAATCTTTCATTGTGTATGAATTCTGCATTTTACAATATATAAATCTAAATACTTCAAGCTAATAAATGTCTATCATAAATAACTTCATTATTATTAACTTCTCATTAAGTTTGCCGTTCATTTCTTTCATAAATTTCTATATTATGTAGAATTTTTAATAACAACACTAGAGAAGTTTTGTTCAGTCAAAAGAAACTAATATAAAGGAATTAATTAATAATTTTTATTGTGAAAAATCTTATAATTTTACTTAAATACAGCATTAAAAGTTATCAATTGTCACTTTCATGTTTACAATTATTGTTATGGTTAATAAACTTATAAAGGAAATTTAATTAGACTAAAATGCTCTTTTTCTGTTATATAAATTTTTATATTCTAAACATGATGAGTACTACATTCGTTTGTTTTTGTCATCTTCCAGTATAGCAGAAATTATGAACACTTTTCTACATACTTTGTAAGTCTAATTATGATTTCAGTAAAAATGATCACTCATAAAAATGAGAGAGATCAATTGATAATTATAAACTGAAAAGCTTTTGAGAAGAACAAAATACCCAGAAGTGTAATTTTTTTTTCTTTTAACACAATGTTACTACTGATTTGCACTTTTTATCATATGGAAGACGAAATCTGGCAGCCAATAAGAGAGAGTTTGGAGAAAACATGGCGGTCGGGATCGAAATGTAAACAAAGCGATTCGTTTAGGCGCTCGGCTATCATAATAAAAACATTAAACAATATTGTGATAAATTTAAAGCATACAGGGACTAAATTTGTCCTAAAGGTTCAGATTTTAAATATAATTAGGACTACGGCCTTCTTTACAATATTGGAGTCCCTAGAATCAGCTGTTTGCATTAGCTGGTGGCCAAATAGCTACCACCTGTTTGTAAGCGGTAGGAAATTCAAAATGAAAATTCTGGTAGCAATTGGCTACTTGGCTACCGGGTTTGTCAAGTCCTGTTTAAGGAAGTTTATGATTTTATGTTGGGCTGCATTCATTATAGCAGTGGACCACGGGTTGGACAACCCTGATTTAGATGGAGTACATTGAAGATAAACAATGCCAAAAAAATGAAAACTTCAATACATCCATTAGAAAAAATCATTTATTAATTGATAAGTGACTGAAATACAAGAATATTGTAGTCACTAGAGATGATAAATTTAGTTATTTTAAAGATAGTTTCCTATAACTTTCTAGAAGAATATGTGAGAGATTCTAAGCTCTTGAATAATGATCCAACTAGAATCTGGCACAAAAGGTTGACAGCATTTGTAGGAAAAATTTTCCAGTGTTTTTGAAAGGTTGGCAAAGTACATAACCCAGCATGCCCATAATTATTTGCTTATGTCAAAACACACAAAACAACATTAGGAGCTAGACCTATTATAGAAAAACAGCAGTCACCATTATTTATAATAGAGAAGAACCTAGCACAATAGTGCTAGAGCACATTAGGAGCTAGACCTATTATAGAAAAACAGCAGTCACCATTATTTATAATAGAGAAGCTCTAGCACTATTGTGCTAGGTTCAAGTTAGAACCATATACACATACTATTATTTCAACTGAAATCTTTGTCAAAACTTTGGTGAAAGAGACACCTGGGCATGAAGAAGTTATTGCTACTTTAGACTTTCAAAGTTTATATCCATCAATTAAATTAGCCCCTGCTTATTTAGCTTTATTTTCTGCTAGAACATTTGCCTGATGCTTCTCAAATAGCTGAACTCTTGAAAGATTTATGTCGTTTGATTTGTTATCGGTCTTTTTTCACATTAAGTTTTACTAACAAGTAAAAGATGTACTGATAGGCAGCCCAATGGTAGGTATATTAGCAGAATTAGTTATTAGAGCTAAGAAGATACTCATTTTAAAAGACTTGATGAATGATTACAAATTTTACAAGAGATATGTCAATGATTTACTAATTATTTGGAAGAAAAGTGATAGATCTGAGGATTTGTAAAATGTGTCCATGAATCTGGTGTATGGTTTTAGTCTTAGATACCAATCAAATTAACAGAAAAACAGTCCACTTCCTAGACATATTGATAAAAGCAGAACAGAATTTTTATTCCACCAAGTTATACCAAAACCAAGAGTTAACCACCTAATTATTCCTTACTGGTCAGAAGACCCATCTCTCATAATAATAATAATAAAGACTGCCTTTTATGCATATTTTTATGAGGACTATCACCCACACAAAGGGACAGAAAGAAGTAACTAAGATTTTTAACATATGCAGGAAATAGTTGTATTAAGAACTTCATGAAGTCCATATTGAATAAAATAAAGAGAGAAGTAGAATTAATGATGATGATCTGCAAGCTCAGTTGAATAATGATGAAGATGGCCCATCAATATGTTCAAGTTCCATTTCATATGTCCACGTGTAAAACAGTGAAGAATGTTATTAAGAAAAGAAAGAATAAGAAGATTGCTATAATCAGAGCACCTGCCATTTTTTGATCTGATTAGAAACAAAAAAGATAAATGAAGCCATATGAAAAACAAGGGTATACAGCAGGCATGGGCAACCTTTCCTAGTTTGGGGACCAAATTATCATTGTCTCCATGTCAAGGGCCAGACCAAATTCTTAAATAAAATAAAATAAGTTGCTAAAATTAATTATAAAGATAAAAATATTTTAGTCTGAATACTATGCTTTTAAATCAAACATCAAATCGAAAATGGTAATAAATTCTCTATTGGGATCTATTTTATATCGTTTCGACTATAGTTAACCCTAACTGAAAAGACCATCATCGAATTGGTCTTGAAAGTTCTTTAGTTGAAAAGACTATAATAGAACACACCATGTTTTCTCCCACCATAAATCCGACCAATTTCGCTGAAATGGATCAGGGCTGGATCTGGCCTGTGAGCTGGGGGTTGCCCATATGTGATATACAGGATACCTGTTATAGAGATGATGATAAAGAAGAATCACATATAGATATAGTGACTATATTTTTTCTGGAAAAAATAAAGGGCAAATCAGAAATTGTTTCATAATAAGAAAAAGCAGGATGTATTTGTTTCACTAAAACTGAAAAGTCATAAAATATAATAACACCAATAAAAAAACAACTCAATATAATAAACAACAAAATGTTTTAAATCATCATATTACTTGAAAAAATATCAAAATGAATTTTTTTAATTCGTTTTAATAAATCAGGTTTGTGTTCTAAAAATTTGTAAAATTCTATATGTATTGTGTTGAAGTAGCATTTGGTATAATAAGTTTTGCTTCCAATGTTTTGACTTTTAATTGGGTTTTCTCAGTGGTCAGCATATTATTCACTAATGAAAATACCCATTTAGTGGAGGCATTAGATCCAAGGAGACAGAAACAAAATTCAACGATTTTTAAAACACTTTTAAATCATGTTTTTGTCTGTGAAATATTTAAAAATTCCAACTTATCTATGTTGGCAGGACTTGTCATAGAAGAGAGGTTGAAAGAACACCAAAATGACATTAAAAAAGATAATACCATAACAGCTTTAATAAGAAAGGCTTATGAAAATGATATAAATATTAAGTGGAAAGAAGATAAGAGTTCTTAGGAAAGTTAACAGTTATGAAAACAAATATTCAGCAGAAGTGTTTAAGATTCTAAAAGGACAAAAAAATAAAGATTTTATTTGAAACATCATAATGGGTTTTTTTAACAGCATGGTGCTATGCTGTAAATCTAAAGTAAATGATTTTAATATAAACTGTAGCATTTATTATTTTTAGAGTAAATAATGTATATTTTTCAATTAATATTGTTTAAAATCCTATACTTATTTAAAGTTAAAATTTTATACATTAAATTTTTGAATTTGATGCATAATTCAGTTTCCTTAATATACAATATATGCTGATGATGGAATTTCCGAAAATATTCCAGTTAATAAATCATTTTTATGTTATATCCTACCTAGAAGTGCTATATTAATTGGTTTTTATATTTTTTTATAAGATTAAGTAGTTATTATTTAAGGTTAATGAGCAAGCATTTTTTAATTATTTATATGAATAAAAAAGAAGAATGTGTACTTCTCTTAGGAACATTTTGAAGACTTTTCATTGTGAATTTGATTTTGGAAAATGAAAAAAAGCATATTACCAAAAAGAAATCTCACATAAAATTAAAAAGCTTAACAGAAAATTTAATTTACTTATGAAGTAATATTAATCACTAATATTGGTGTGTCATATTTTCATTCAAATTTTTTTTCCACATTCAGCTCTGTTATATTTATCTTAATCTATTTATTTATTTATATATATTACTATTTTATTAACCCTTAAAAAAATATAGCCTGCTGCAATTTTTTCTGGAGTATTGAAGCCATCAGCATTCTATAGTTTCTTCAGGTCTGCCTCAGTATGATTGTTGCATATTTATTATAATTGTGATTATTGACAAAATAACATTTTGGACCATAATAAACTTTTGAAAGTTCTTTTCTTTTTTTTTAAATGCTGGCTTTCATTTTGATTTTATAATATTGAATGGATTCTATTTTATACATTTTCAACTTTCTAAGTATGCTCCTGAGTTTAATAAAATTTTAAAAACACAAACACAGTTACATCATTCACATTAATGGTTTTATTATAATTTGTGATAAAAATATGAGAATTTGTTGATAATGTTCGTTGTCATTAATATACGATAGATTTATATATAATTTTTTTTTTTACTATAACGATCAGATGTGTTGCTTTATTAGTAACAAACCTAATTAAATAAATAAATACGTGTATAAAATTAATTTTCTCTAGATTATAAAATAATAATAAAGACAAATTTTGAACTGATTTCATTACTTTAAAATCACAATCACTTCAAAATCAAATTTCAAATATTCAAATTTCACTTCAAAATCACAAGTTTTGAAGTGATGACTGAAATTTTGAAGTGGTTTGTGAAGTGATTTCATCACTTTAATCACAAATTAAAAATATTAATTTTAATTTTTTGCTACCATATCTATGCTTATAAAGATCTTCAATAATTAATTTGTTATTAAAAATAATTTCTATAGGCCTACAATACTACTTACAATCTGTACTTGCCTTGAGAATTTTTTTTTTAATATTGTAATAGTATATTTTATTTATACATACACAAATATTTTAAAATATTAACAAATTTTTATTACTTCCGAAAGTATTTGTTTTTTTTCGTAAATGTTAATAAATGTATTGATTGACTGCATGAATTTTTATGCCGACGATACAATATTCAGTAATTGTTAAATAAACCTCGATCAACTGATGAACAAGTCACAAATTTAATTTTTAATTATTTTTTAGAGACGTTTTTAGACATTTAAAAAATAATTTTGCCTCTGAATCGATTCCCATAATTAATAATTTAAGAAACCATCTTGCAATATTGTGTATGGCCTATAGTAATATAGTATAGAGTCTGATTATTTATAGATGATGCATTACGTAGATACAGTTGTTTTATATAAAAGGATACATAAAAGTTTTATAGTTTATCCTTTTTGTTTTAAAGTTTTTAAATCAGCAGAATATAAGCGAGACAATTGCATTAAGTGAATTTTTTAACAAGTTCTTCAGTTGGATGCAAATCTTTGAGATGAACTAATTCGATTTTGCAGAACTGATGCCAATGAAAGAAAATTAACAAAATTTCTATAATTTCATTAATTCTTTTCTTGCTTCAAAAATGGCGCAAGTAAATTTAATCTGTTTGTTGCGAAAACGTTAAAATTTTTAACTAATGGAATTTAGAATAATATTTTTTTAAGTTTAAAAATTTTTCACGGCGAAATAATGACATACAGAATTAAAATAAGGAATTTAAAGCATAAATATCTAAATTTATTCGCAGAAAAATCGAAACTGTAAGCGCATAACGCGAAAAAAAAAATTATTACTTTTGTTCGTTGTCGTCTTGGCATGTTTGTTATAACGTTAATAAATACGAAATAATAAAAATTCGCAATTTATATTTTCATAAGCTGTTGATACAAGAGAGAGTTTGACTGATAGGAAAACATTTTATGTAGCCATTGAAAGACAATATATATTTTCAATGCAACAAATTCCTACATTTACAGCATTTCTGCAAAGTTATGGATGTTGAGGAATAACTCGGAATGAAATTGCATTTTTATTGGCGAATTTTCGGACTGTCACGTTAAGTTAACCATCCCAAATAAAAATAAAAAAGAAATATTTAATGTCTAGCAATAGAAAATTTTACTTTTCAATTTTAGTTAACTCTGAGTTTCTACAGAAAAGCAAATTCGCTATTATTTATTTAAACCGATTTTTTACTAAATTTTACTTTTCAATTTTAGTTAACTCTGAGTTTCTACAGAAAAGCAAATTCGCTATTGTTTATTTAAACCGATTTTTTATTCGCAGATATTTCAATTTTTTATTGCATTAAAAATAATCAAAGCGTCGTTATTTATTATTAGTTTTTATTATTTATAAACGTGAATTTTGACGCCATACTTTTTTTGGTAATCTCGCGGGACTCGTTATAACGTTGTAGAAGAACGTGTTATTAACGGAAAAAGTTTTTATGGTCTGAAACGTCGTATCGAGTGTAATCGTTGCAGCTTACTTAGGCACATTAATCTCTATAGAAAAACCGATAATTTATACGCGATTTAGTCGCGATAAGACAGTCGACGCGATGGCAATTCTTACATTTTTTATGTTTTAATCGCCATTACTACTCGAGTTTGGTGATTCCTGTCTCGATTTTTTTTCGTTTTGGAAAATTAATATTGCTGGCAATTATTAATTACAAATATTGTAAATATAAATCACGTGAATATTTATCCAATCGTCATCGTGCAACGGCATCACATGATCAACCTGACACACGGTAGAGGATCGGAAAGCCAGTCAATAGTGGTTGTGTAAGGCGACTGCTAGGTATTTGTTCTCTCGGAGCGAAGCTGTAGAACAATTTCTCCAAAGAAGTATAGAGAAAGTATCACGGTGTTTAAAAGATAATTTTCTTCTCAAGTGAGTATAGTTAGTTAACTTAATTAGTTAACTTACTTTTTTTAAATTTCGAACGGTTTCTAAAATAATTATTTATAGTAAATTTTATCATTTGTTAATCGTTATTCTTTGTAAAGTAAACGCATTTATGGTGTGTAAGTATATTCATGCATAAAAACGGTAAGGTGTGCCACAAAAATGGTTTTATTGTGCCAAATTAATCGCATGTTAAGTTATATCGTGCAGTAGGTTAGGCGTAGTGTGTTATCTGTATCAATTTTACTTAAAAAAGACTATATTTATATTTATAAATTTAATAAAATTAGATTGAATAGATGGTAATGCGTGTCCCGTAGTTAAATTACGTGACTGCTACACATAGTAAATTTTATCATTTGTTAATCGTTATTCTTTGTAAAGTAAACGCATTTATGGTGTATAAGTATATTCATGCATAAAAACGGTAAGGTGTGCCACACAAATGGTTTTATTGTGCCAAATTAATCGCATGTTAAGTTATATCGTGCAGTAGGTTAGGCGTAGTGTGTTATCTGTATCAATTTTACTTAAAAAAGACTATATTTATATTTATAAATTTAATAAAATTAGATTGAATAGATGGTAATGCGTGTCCCGTAGTTAAATTACGTGACTGCTACACGTTCGTGCGTGATTGGATCGTTCTTAAATATCAAACTTTTTTTTTTTCGTTTTTTCAATAAAGAGAATCGAATATTATTACGCTTTTCGTAATAAATAATTCTCTGTAAAATCCTCTTACGAGGCAGAAATTTTAATAAACGAAAAAAAAAAAATAAATTTTCGTTCAGTTGGTCGTTCCCCAAAGGAAAATTTTCTCTAACTATTACTTTGCATTGTCCATTTTCTTCTTCTTTCCTCAGAATTGAATTGCAAACTTTTATAAAGATTTACTGCTTTTTTTTTGTGTCTGAACTTCGGCAGTTTATATTCGATTTTTTCGCCATTGCGAATTTTAATTATGAACTAGTATTTTGGTGAATTAATAATTAGAAGAAAACGACACCTTCACGTTACGCTCTTGACCTTTAAGTGAACTTAGAACGTAATACACCTTTTACTATAATTTAAAAAAAATAAAATAAATTACGTGTTTATGCTGTCAATGGAATCTTTTTAAAGGATGGTGAAGTGCTTCCAATGGTAGGATTGTTCTGTAAAATATATTCGGATGAGAATCGTGGAGGAAAGCATTCTCAGAATGAATTCTTGTATGCGTGGTATATCGGCCTAATTCGCGCATAAAATCGTGTTAAACACACATTAAAATTTATAAAAATTAGCTTTTACGAATACCATCTGCTATAATTAAATATTCAAAAGGAGAGATAACCAGAAATTTAAAAGAAAAAATTCATTGGTATCGCGGTGATGAGGAATTAATTACTCATGTTTAACGCATAAAACTTTATTATATATCAATAGTTAAAAATTACAAAAAAAATATATCTCTCATCAAATTATCATCAGCGAAAACGTTATATTAGAATTATTATTCTTTAAGTCATTTTCAATTTAAATAATCTGGTAAAAAAATTTTTTTTAAAATATAATAATAATGTTTTCGTGATGGATATCATTACGTTAGTCTCGATTACAAAAACAATTTTATTTTTTATATTAAATGTAAAATATTCTCTGTAAATCTCTTGTGTATACATATATATTGCTTTGTATTTGAAAAATATCGCATTATAAAATAATTTTCTAGAATATTAGATGTGCCATTTCAGCGTAGAAACCTTCGACTAAGCTCGGTAAATTCGCAATCTTCGGTATTGATTATATTCTCTAATATTATAAACGACGTAGATTAAATTGCAAAAGTCTGATTTCCAATATAAATTACCAACAATATTAAAAATTAAACTAAAAACAAATCTTACACATATTTTTTATATACAAGTATACCATAAGTTACCATACATATTCTAATGATTTATATAAGTTACCATATACAGTTTATAGGCTTAATCAGCTTTCCTTCTAAACGTACTGTCCAGTTTTAATGTATACAGTCCTTAATTCCATATATTACTATATATAACTGCCTTTAGGTTTTATTTCCTTCTTAAGTTCCAGTCCTTTCCTTTCTCACTTCATTCGGCCCATACTTCTCCTTTTTCAATGCGTACTTCCACGCTTGCGGCAGTTCCCATGCTACCTTATCATTAATTCGATTTTCTGCAGATTTTCTTCTCATTATTTCTATTGACTCCACTATAATTGGTTGCATACATGGCAGAATCTGTTTTATCATCTTGGTTTGGTCCCACTTTATGCTTAAATTTTTGTCATAGGCCTCCATAGCTAATGAAGTAGTTAGTTTATCTTTAGCGATATCACTCTTGTGCTCCTCTAATCTCTTAGCTACTGTTCTTGTGGTGACCCCAACGTATGCTGATTCTTCACCCGTTTTTAAGTCCTTAATGGGAATCCTATATACTCCTCTACGTTCCATTTGCTTCAATGGGTCTTTGTCGTTTCGTAATAAAGTAAATAATGTCGGGGCTCTTCTTGGTGCCAGACGTCATTTTTTTCTTTTTTGCTATGTTTCTTATCATCCTTATAGTTCTCATGTGATATGGTATTGGAATAAATCTTTGCTCATTACTTCCGGTTCTCTCCGTATTTTCTTCCTTGTATCTTACTAACTTCCTTTTAGCCTCTTTTAGAATCTTCATTAAAAAAGCATTTCTATACATGTGCTTTAATCCTTTTTCTAGAAGTATGGGCCGAACAAATATATAAGACAGTTACTAGCACAATATTTAAAGTGGATAAAGGAACACAGAATTACTGTAGTGCTTTCAACTTTAATAAGCCATCATCAGCTTCTCAAGATGATGGCTTATTAAACTTTAAAGCGCTACAGTAATTCTGTGTTCCTTTTTCCACTTTAAATATTGTGCTAGTAACTGTCTTATATATTTGTATCTCCAAGTGGAAGTTCCCTTGATATTCATATTAATGGTATGGGCCGAATGAAGGGAGAAAGGAAAGGACTGGAAACTAAGAAGGAAATAAAACCTAAAGGTGGTTATATATAATAATATATGGAATTAAGGACTGTGTACATTAAAACTGGACAGTATGTTTAGAAGGAAAGCTGATTAAGCCTATAAACTGTATATATGGTAACTTATATATAAAAAATATGTGTAAGATTTGTTTTTAGTTTAATTTTTAATATTGTTGGTAATTTTTTAAAAGTGTTTTTTGCTTCTTATGTGATATTTTTGTTCCAACAAATTCAAAAATTTTTGTAAAGAATGCACATGTTCTAAGAATGTTTTGTTGATATGAAATGTTCAAAACTGTTGTAGAATAACGTACCTGAAGAGGGTGTAAATAAACACCCAAAATGTTAATGCATTTTAGTAAAAATAAATGTATTTTTAACCTTAACTGCAAAGAGTGCTGATATTGGGTCTGATTAATAACCTGATCCCAAAGTACATATACTTTACATTAGTAGGCTCTCCAAGATAAGGCAGTTGACAGCACTTCATTACTACTGTCCCACAGGTGCTCACTCATCCTAGTCCCCAAATTTCTCGATGTTGCACATGTTCTAAGAATGTTTTGTTGATATGAAATGTTCGAATCTGTTGTAGAATAACATACCTGAAGAGGGTGTACATAAACACCGAAAACGTTAGTGCATTTTAGTAAAAATAAATGTATTTTTAACCTTAACTGCAAAGAGTGATGATATTGGGTCTAATTAAGTATTAAAAGGTTTTAGCAGTACTTTAAAGAAAGTAATATAAGTCAGGTTTTAAACCTGTTAGGGACAATAAACCAGGGTTAATGGTGGAAGTGCTCACAATCTTCCGTAAAAAATTAAAGGGAAATGCAACCTGAATGAAGATGACCCTAACATGTTAAACTATGCATGAAGATGGTGTCATTTTAATAAAGACTGAACAGACCATGTGCTGTCTTTCTCTGCAGGTACTGAATTTCTTGTTAAAATACAAAGTGAACTTTATTTTCTCTGAAAAATTTTTCTGACACTTAATAATTATTGTATTTTTTATTCTTTTTTACCTCTTTGTTTGTATTAATTTAATTTATTTTTGTTCCTATTATTTGATTTAATTCTTGTTAGTGTTTATAACAAGAATTAATTCTTGTTATAAACAGTATAGAACTAAATATTGTAGATTTGTAAAATGCATTAACAGAATAGTATTCTAAGTTAAGACAAGCCTTTATATCAGGAAAAAACTTTTATTAACAAAGAGTAAACTGTTTTCGGTCTATTATAAGCCCCTCGTCAGTATATAAATGACAAATGGAATTCGAACAATTAATGTTGGAACACATTCAAATTGAAAGTCAGAATCCCTCGTCAGTACATAAATGACGTATTCTGACTTTTAATTTGAATGTGTTCCAACATTAATTGTTCGAATTCCATTCGTCATTTATGTACTGATGAGGGGCTTATAATAGACCGAAAACGGTTTACTCTTTGTTAATAAAAGTTTTTTCCTGCTATAAAGGCTTGTCTTAACTTAGAATAGTATTTTTACAACAAGTTGTAACACCTGGTAAACGTTTAAATGTCAACACACAGTCTTTTCTGGGTGTTTTTTTGTGAATCATCCTAGCAGGGACTGCTAAGATGCATCAAATACTGGTGTAGAACATTAGACGCTCATTTGAGAGAACAGAATGAGAAGGGCCATAGAAGGCTGAAAACATTACTGGAGGTTGTTATTAGTATATCTATACATATTATAAATCTGAAATGCCTGAGCACGCATATACTTATAACACGAGAACTACCGAATAGATTTTTATGAAAAAACTTTTGTCGTTAGGAAATTTAGGCAGGGCCTTAAGATAGATATTGATTATTAGAAATTTTTTTTTTTAATTATAATTGGCGTAAATTACTAGATAAAGATGAAAGATGAAGATCATCGTTATTTGAACCACCTCATTAGGTTACAGTGACCACGTGACATGTTAGCTAGCTGATATCATTGGATTACTATGATCGCATCATTGGTAACTGAGCAGTCTCATTGGCTCATAATGGACTCCTGATTGTTGTATGTTACTATTATAACCCAATGAGACTGCTTTTAATGGCGGATATCAAGTATTGTGCTGTATATTATTTTGATATATTATTGAATTTCAGATTTCATATTAAAAGGTTTTTAAGGTTTTTTTTTAAATCTTTATCTAATTTTCTATTGATTATAGCTTACATTACTTTATTTAGTCTAATATACTTAAGTTAAACTTTGATTAGGCTTAGTGACCACGTGGTACTTATGTTAAACTTTGGTTAGGCTTAATGACCACGTGTTATTCGCAGCATGGCTATTAAGAGATATCCAATCTATCTATATATAATATCGATACATATAAATCTAAATACAATGTGCGTGTATGTTCAATTAGAAGGCAAGATAAGGGGCGTTAGGAAATTTATAGTCACTATCATTATCACGTGTAGAGAAATGAACCGTCATTGCCATAGCAACGCAACAATTGACTTACAATAATAGAATTTTATAAAAATTATCGAAATATTTATGTTGCTACTGATTTATTATTTAATCTATTATTTTTTTTCAATCAATGATTATTTTATTTCATGATTTTCGCTATTGTAAGTTTTTATTATGTAGAAGAATCTGCATTTGAGAATAATTCACGTATTTTTTGATGCTCTTGGTTTGAGACTACGTCATTTCACGTATTGTTTTGATATAAAGTTTTCGTTGTTATATAAATTTCATAATGCCATGAAAAAGAACTATTTAGGTAGATTAATTCTTGCTACTGAAAGATTTGCATTTAATTAGAGAAAATAAAACATTAGAGAAGATCGAGCAAATCGAACAGAATTCTAATAGAGAAAGAAAGATAAATAAGTGAACATTCGAAAAGACATGTTTCAAATAGAAAACGTATCTGTACGAGAAAGATTTTCAGAATATATTGAAGAAAATCCTGAACGTCATCTAAAAAGTATCTATACCGGAAAGATTTTCAGAATACATTGAAGAAAATCCTGAAGTTCACCTAAAAGGTTATAATTTAAGAGAAAGAGAAACTTAAGTACAACGCCATGAACTGCCCGAGCAATGCCGGGCACGGGTTTGTTAATGTAGTATATATCTAATAATAAAATAGTGTATTTTTCCTGCTTAAAGGGATTGTGATTCCTTGTATTCCTAGAAGCATCAGAACTTGCTAGTGTATAATTAAAAATACTATATATTTAAATGTTTTAAACTAATTTTGGCAAATTATTTTAAATTTATGATAAATTTGAAATAATTTGCCAGAATAAATTTTTAATACAGCACAATTTAAGAAAATTGAAAAACTTCAATTTAGTACTTTCTCACTGCAATTTACTAGATAAATTTTTTTTAATATAAAATGAATAAAATATTTTGAAATTAAATCATCATTTGAGATACAATCATATCTCATCACTCCAGTTACACCTCTCAAAAATCTCATCACAGCATCCAAATACAGTAGAACCTCGATATCTTGAATCTCACAGGAACAAAAAAAATTCAATATAAAGAGTTTTTGAAATATCAATGTTCAATTTTAAATAAAGTTTTTTATGTCAGTAAAACACACTGTAATTTTCAATACTGTATAAGACACTCTTTTTTTCTATGAAATTAGTATCTAAATACTTCTGCATCTTATAAACCAAAGGTTGAAAATATCACTGAAGAAAAACAATCATACTGATAAAAAACCTATCAACAATTATAAGTGAAAATTAGAAAATGAAACTACTGTACAGCATGTTCAGTATTCCAAGCATGCACAAAATACTTCCTGTTCCAATTATTGGTAGCACATCTACATCTATGTTCTTTTCTTAAATTTAAATCCTTTGTTTAGACTTTGAAAGGGAGGGAAAATTCATAAATATTTTAAATTTTTCTAGCACAAAAATTTTAAACTAATTCTAGATAGCAAGGGTTTTGAAGAAAATATTTTGAGAAAATTATTGAAAGTACATTGATTTAATGCTGAAAGTGCACAGAAAAATTTTTTTCCCACATGTCAATCGAGACAGAGAGGTTCAAGATAACAAGGATAGACTGTACTTTCTAAACCTTTCATCGTATGCTCAAGTCTTCTTTCTATACATCAATGTTGGAACCAACACTCTGTGATATATACCATCCTAGATTCTTTGATAGATTCTCATTCCTCGCATATCTTCCAAGTGCACCCACAATTTTTAATCCTGCATCTGCCATTCTCATAATCTCACCATCAGTGTGGCTCTCCCTCTCAAACGTACTTCCTAAGTATACAAACTCATTCACTTATTCCAGATTCACTTCATTCAATTCAACCTCATATCTTGTATATTCTTCAGCCCTCTCAAACACAAATACTTTCATCTTCTCTGCATTTATTCTCATCTGTTTCCTCTGATATTTTCATTCAGTTGTATAACAAACATCCTCTAACTTTGTTCGTTCTCAGAGTGATGAATAGTATCACAAACATATAATAGCCAGCACCTGCTCACCACCCATCTTTACATCCAACTTACTCACAGCAATTTCCTCCCACATACATTCATATGTAAATTAAACAGCCATGGTGATCTCACACATCCTTGACTCACCCCTTCATCAATTGTTAAACCACTCTGACATGCCTTCATTTACTCTCATACTTGCAGAACTGTTATCATAAACTTCTCTCATTGCCTCAAGCAACTGTTTATTCACATCAAATTCTCTTAGCACTTTCTACAGATTATTTCTATTCACTCTGTCATTCTCAAGATCTACAAAAGCACAGAATACCTCTTCCTCACATGGAGATATTTCTCCACAATCATACACATTGAGAAAATTTGGTCCACACATCCTCTTCTACTCCTGAAGCCACACTGCACATCCCATATTCTCTCATCAGTCATCCTGTTAACTCTCTCAATCACAATCTTACCAAATACCTTCTCAACTATACTCAGCAAACTTTACCTGTATACAAGGAATCACAAGCACTTGAAACAGGAAAAATACACTATTTTATTATTAGATATATAGTACATATACTAATAATAACCTCTGGAAGTTGTTATTACTATATGTGTGAGGAAGTTGACTTTGACCTGTCCTATTTTTATTTTATTATGCACTTTATTATTTATTGTTATTTTCCAATATGCTAATGTATTATATTTTAGTTTAAAAGTTAACTTACTTCCACCTTCTCCGTCGTAGTTGGCAATCACGTGACACGGAATCGGAACCGTCCTCCGGAAGAGTTATTTGGAAAATCCTTGGCAGTGATCACCCATTTTACATGCATTATTTATCCCGATAATCGAGGTATTCCTGTATTAATGATTGAAAAAACAAAGATGCATAGTATAGCTATATTTTATTCTTGAATTATATGTAGGGTGTTTTGAAAGTCCAGAGAACTTTATAAATTAATAACTCACAAACTACTGACAGTAGAGTTGTGAGTTTTGTCTTTGTGTTGAATACAAAGACAGATTTTTTTTAGAATATAAAGTAAATAGTTTTAACTTTTAATACTATAGGGTGCTTTAATCCTATGCACTCCTCCATCAGAGACTTAGATAGTGCACTGTTCATTCAGTTAAGTACCTCAAAAACTGTTCTAGTAATTTTTTCAGTAATGGTCTGACAGTAGTTTAATGTCATTATTTTTACTTATATTGAGAAATAATTATTAAAATACCAATTTTTATCATTTTGTTCATTCTTTTAACATAATGACCAAAATTTTGCTAAAATGTGAATCCTATTTCCATAGTTTAAATAGGATTTGTTTAGAGAGACTAAAAATTGAATGATGTTTATGAGAAAGTGATACATCCTGGAATGATAGATTGAAGTGATTAGTACTTATTTATGTAGGTAGATTGTTTCTGCAAAGTCCTATGTAGATTTATATCAGAATATACGTGTGAGGAAGTTAACTTTGACCTATCCTATTTTTATTTTGTTATGCTCTCTATTATTTAGCGTTATTTTTTTATAATTTAACGTATTATATTTTAGTTTAAAAGTTAACTTACTTCCCATGTTCTCCTTATATTTTAGTTTAAAAGTTAACTTACTTCCCATGTTCTCTGTCTCCATTGTTAGCAATCACATGATACGGGATCGGAACCGTCTTCTGGAAGAGCTGTCCCGGGTAATGACATTGTTTTAATCTAACTAATTTTACCACTGATCCAATATGTGAATATAAGAATGATCCGTATCAATGTTTTGTTCGGTATATAAATGAATTGTAAAGAAGATGACATGAATGAATTAATCTGTAAGCTAATAACTTTCAATTTGTTACATATAAGTATGCAAATGAGCAAAGTGCGGGATTGTAAGTCACTCGGTATAAAAGGTTGACGCAATCGACAAGTCAGCTGAGGTGTTGTTTGATAACCAGAGGTGTTGTCTGGACATAAAATTGGCAAAAGTGACATTTGAGTTTCTTGTAAAGATCGACGATTGTTTGAAGTTTGTGTCGGAGGTGGAGGTAGTAGTATTTAAGGTTCTTGTTTGTGTAAATAATTGATTGTTGATATTTGAGTTGGATTAAACCAGTTTTGTCAATTAACATTTTGATTGTTGCTTTATTATAGTTTCAATAAAGCATTTATTAACATTTTGAGCTTTATTATAGTTTCAATAAAGCATTTATTAACACTTTTGTAAGTGTTTATTATAGTTTCAATAAAGCATTTATTAACACTTTTGTAAATGTTTTTATTATAGTTTCAATAAAGCATTTATTAACACTTTTTGTAAGTGTTTTGGAGATAAAGCATATTAAACACTTTTGTAAGTGTTTTGAGTCTAATAAATTTATATTTTTTATTATTTTTAACACTTTTGTAAGTGTTTTGAGTCTAATAAATTTATATTTTTTGTCATTTAACTTGTTTGAGAATTTCTTCAACTTAGTGTAAGTTCTAACATTGATTTAGATCGACGATTGTTTGAAGTTTGTATCGGAGGTGGAGGTAGTAGTATTTAAGGTTCTTTTTTTTTTTGTTGTTTTCAATCTAACACTTATTTGTTACTTCTAGTTATAATTTCCGGTTTTGTTTGCCGGTTAGACGTTAATTATTGTTAGATTGTTTTGAAGTTATTTAGTTTTAAGTTAGAACTTACAAGTTAGTTTAAGACCTGAGCTCAGGCCGAACTCTGGAATTTGCAGAGTCGTGAGAACCGTTAGGTTTTTTTTTTTTTTTTTTTGTCGTTTTCAATCTAACACTTATTTGTTACTTCTAGTTATAATTTCCGGTTTTGTTTTGCCAGTTAGACGTTAATTGTTGTTACATTGTTTTGAAATTATTTAGTTTAAATTAGAACTTAGTTTAAGACCTGAGCTCAGGCCGAACTCTGGAATTTTCAGAGAACCGTTAGGTTTAGTTAAAATTACTAGTATTGCATTCGTTCTAATTCACGACTTTGCAATTGGCGCCCGAACAGGGACAGTACTATTATGTCTATAATGATGTAACACTAAAAATAGTTATATTAAAGAATAAGCATATATATCACATGGTAAGACAGTCACTTATCATTGAGAATTTTCTGCAAAATTTTCGTTATGCATTTTGGCTTTGATTTTGTATTATTTAACTCCCATTAAAAAGCTGACTAGAATAAGTGATTGCCAAAGTGCAAATTCTGATGATCAAATTTGCTTGCTAAATAATCAGAAATAGCCAGGATCCTAACATTTGCATTTAAAAAAAATAGATTAACTGTATCTAATAATAGAATAGTGTATTTTTCCTGCTTAAAGTGCTTATGATTCCTTGTATTCCTAGAAGCAGCAGAACTTATTGGTTTATGATTTATCTGCATAATTCTTGCATTCATCTCTCTTGTCCTTTTCCTTATAGATGGGGAGACAATCACAGATTTAGTCTCGTCATTTGGAACCATACTTTTCATCCAATATAGTTTCAACAAGTACTATATCCTCTCTACAATAGATTTTCTGCCCTATTTCAACATCGCAGCTGTGATCACATCCATACAAGGATTCTTATCACATTTCAGTCTGTCAATTGCACTCCTAACCTCTTCTTATATAGATTTAAATAGAATTTTAACATATAGTTTAAAGCTTGCTACATAAGATTTTTTTACATTAATAAAAATTATTTATAAATATAAATATTAAATTAGTATTATGATAAAAATTAATAATATACAGTAAGACCCTGTTTAATGCAGAGGATATGTTCCAAGGAAACAAAGCGCTAAACGAGATCATTTTAACACATAAATACTGAAGATAGGTGAAACAGGTCAGTGAATAAAAAATATATACATAGCATTTTTTTTATTTTGTAGCATGTATTATTATATTACATTAAACATTTTTTTATTGCTAATATTGATTTGTATTCATAAATCATTCATGAAAAATTCTTAAAATTACAAAATAAAAAGTTTTAAGAACAAAAAGCAGTAAATCAGATTGCAATAAACTATCATATAAACAACAAAAAAATACTGACGAAAGAAAAATGTTCTAACTTCAAGGAACTATAGTTTAAAATGGCAGTATTCAGATTATAACTAAAATGGGATAAATATTATTTTTATTACTGTAAAATAACATTGATGACCGATCATAAATATGAACTCTGATCACAGCAGACTTTCGTATGCACTGCACTGATATCAAATGCACTGTGAGACGGCATAGGTATATCAATGCAACAAATTCCTGCAATTTCGGATTTATGTAAGAATAACGATTTGAAAAACTATACCAAAGTGAATCAATAAAAATATAATGGGGTTTATTTCGAATTCTATATTGAAACAACGTTAAACGGAGCAGCGTTAAGCGGGGTCTTACTGTATTAAACTAAACTAAAGTGCTGTTAATTATACATTGTAGTTTGCTGTATATCATCAAGCTGCAGAAATGGCTGTACTTTGTTGGTCATTAATGACTTTTGTATTATTTTTCTTTTCAGCAATTATTATTGATTCTTCTAAGAACAAATGATTTTGTTAGAACATGTTTTTATGACCTTTACTTCTGCCCATTCAATATTTGAGCACAGTATTCAAATTGCCATTTATCATATCTTGTTGATGTTCTTTAATTCTCTGCAATAAGTTTCTAGAGGTGGCCCCTACATATTCTTTCTTTTGATTAAATGTTTTAATAAGAATCACATATTTCCCAGATCAGTGATGGTTAGTAAATGGCATCTTATCATTGTGAAGCTTAGAAAAAATAGTAGGATTTCTCTTATCTATTACAGTGGTTTCCATCATCTTTCCAATTGTTCTTTGATCTTAATATAGTCTTCTCATAAGCTGGGCCAGATTAAGCTAGTGCTGGCCTGTAGCATATATTAAGAAGGGGGCGCTATATTAAAAAAAGCAATAAAACAACACAAATATATTTGAACACACACATTTTTAATTTACATAGTAATTATCATTATCAAAAGTAACAACACAGTCAACATTATTAAATATTATTTTTAAATATTTTAATTTTTCTACATTTAGCATGAGCAAATTTGTTATGACCAAAAAATTATGTACATATTTTTATTGGCATGGGGCCCCTAAAAGTGCATGGCCCATAGCATATGCTACTTTTCCTACTATGTTAATCCAGCTCTGTTCATAAGACATGTTTTCATCTTCTAGAATGGACTATTGGGCATCATTATTTATAGAAGTTGCTACTGTCCGACCAGCTTAGCCGTGACCATCAACGCAAGTACGTGTGTGCTAACTTATAGAAGTTGCTACTGTCCGACCAGCTTAGCCGTGACCATCAACGCAAGTACGTGTGCGCTAACTGACTGAGTCCAGTGACAAAATAGGGATGACAGCTTCGCACATGGATTTTTCAAACACAAGATAACTGAAGTAGAAATGGAAGTTTATTGTAATGTCTAAATCTAAATGATTAAACTTATATCCAACCCAAGCTGATATAGATCTAAATAATTAGTTTCGACATTGGAAATAGTATATTTAACAGAACTTATTATTATAATAATTCAATAATTCCCACCTGTCATTATTCCGACTGCAACCTCTCCCTTTCGCGTTTGGACTCATTCACCTTAGCTAGGCATGGCTTTTATGGATAGACAATATAGTATTAAACTTAGTTAGATTTTCTTTGTAAACTTTTGTAATGAAGTTATATGTGTAATCATGTTGATTCCTTCTTTAATTATAAAGGCTATGTCACATTGTTTTGCAACATCTGTAGTATGAGTTAGCATTCACCTAAAAGTACTCCTAGAAAGATACTGTCTTGTAGGTCATAGGATTGTATTACCATGTTGGTATTATTGTTGTGATATATGAAGGTTATCTATAAACATCAGTTATGGAAGCCCCTTCAAATCCTTATATTAATAAATCTAAGAAGTGTATCTCCTTTAGCCACTTTTGTTCAAAATTAAATTTAATCCTATGCTTGGAATAGTTAGACTGTATCAATTATTGGGTTCTGTCTTATTTCCTCATCACGAATACATCATTAACATATCTTACATATAGTTTTAACTGCATTTTAAAGCTTGCAAATACATTCTTTTTTATTATTAAAGTCCGAATAAAGCACAACAAGCAGTGGAAAATAACATATTTAATGAGACAAAAACGTTTTCGGTATTGGTACTACCATCATCAGTTGTATATAACAGAATATAATGAATTAGAACAGAACAGACTGTCTGTTCTGTTCTAATTCATTATATTCTGTTTCAGATCCAGACATATAGGTGGGAGGAGTAGAGATGGGCATAGCTTTTTGTAATTTAGTACAGTCAAGACCTCATCAATGTAATTAAAATATAACAGCACAAGTTCAAGGGAAAGAATAATATATTTATTTCCTAAAGATCTTTCAGCTTAAAAAAGCCATCTTCAGTAGGAACAAGTAAAAGAATCATCAATAGAAAAAGTATTAATTTGAATACAAGAACATTTACAACAGAATAAAATATATCGGTTAAAGAACAAATATATAAAAAAAATTTTTTTTAAATGTATACATAAAAAGATCAAATAAAAAGTTAAACTAAATAAAAAGGATAACATATGTTTATAATGCATCCCATACATGTGGAATCGCCTCAGGAGTGTTATCATTAATTACATAGCATTTATTACGATGTTGTTTTATATACTAAGGGCTTCTGCTAATCTAATTTCTGACATATTATTAATGGGTTGTATGATTTCAGCTCTATCCCAATAAATATGTATGTTAAATTCATAGAAAGCTTTTGCAAGAGCAATATTAAGCCTTGCATTTTGAATATCATATTTGTGCTCATTAATTCTAATTTCCATTGAGCGGATTGTACTTCCAATGTATACTTCATGTCTATATATATAAATATTGGTATTTTATATATGCCGGCCCGCTTGTTAGTTGGTATAGGAGGTTTAAAGTTCTTTAAATTATTATAGATCGTATTGAGTCTATTAATAGACAAGATAAAATTATTTTCTTTTAGGGCTTTCTTTAAAGGTTGGATGGCATATGTAAACAGTACAGAGTGTACAAAAGTTCCATTATTTTGTTGGGTAGGTTCATCTTGTAGATTTTGGGAAGCATTAGCAAAGTGCATTATTTAAAGAATTATAAATACGATAAATAAATGATGCGGTATAACCATGGTTTATGGCTTGGTCTACTATCCATTTAAATTCATTTTCCTTCCACTTTGCGTATGATTATAGTGAGTTGTCATTCTTTTTAATAATAAACGGAAAGCTGCAAGTTTATAATTAAAAGGGTCGGGAAACCATTTTGGATAAGTAGGGGGCATATGGGTGTTTCCTATACACTTTGTTAGGTAATATGTTATTTTAAATCGTAATATCAATGTCTAAAAAACGTACGTTAACATTCAACTGTTGATTTAAGCATATATGTAAAGCTAATGCTTCATTGCTAAATTGTTGTAGATGAGTTTCAGGTATCTTTGTTTTATCAAAAATCATAAAAACATCGTCTACATACCTTAAGAATAACTTAAAATTATTTTGTAATGAAGAGAGGATGGATTGCTCTTAATATCTAATGACGAGCTCTGCCATGAATGCACTAAAAACAGTGGATAAGATAGAGGATATGATACCACCTTTCAAAAGGATCATAAAAGATCTTGATGATATCAATAAGGAAAGAAGTAGGTGGAAATTTGTAGAGGAGTCACATGCACGAAAAAAGAGAAATAGAAAAGATATCATTAAGGCAAAAGATGAAAGATTACAAATTAAAGAAGCACAAGAGTGGATGTGCATTAATAATTTAACAATAACGAGAGAAGATAAGTCAAAAAAGCTTGTGTTGTTAAAGAAAGATATCTATGATGAGTATCTAGAGGATTATATAAGACAGTCAAGTGCTGAGTTGCAAAGTATGAACCCAACTAAAATGTTAGAAAGGAAGCTGAATAAATTTTTGAATAGTAAGGATCTACCAGATTTCTTAAAAGTCAAAAGAATTCATAATCCAGTATGTCCAAGGCTTTTTGCCTTTGCAAAAGCCCATAAGACCCCACTGGCTTTTAGACCTATTGTCAAGAAATGCAGCAATATACCATACAACTTGAATACCATACCATCTTGAAAAAGCTATGGCACAATGGATAAACATGAAATTGTTAAACTACCCTTATACAGTTACTTCCTCTGTAAGCTTCTTGGAAAGAATTAAAGGAATGAGCTTTAAAGATACTGAAACACTAGCAACATACGATTTTCAGAGCCTCTATCCGTCGTTAAACATAGAAGCAACCTGCTTAAGCCTGTACAGATTTTTGTTAAGTAATTTCCCAGAAAGTCAGAACAAGCCTAGCTTATGTAGAGACCTAGCCTCCATAATGTGCCATAATTCATTTTTCAAATTTAAAGAAAATTATTATAAGCAATCAAAGGGCATTCCTATAGGAAGCCCTATAGCAGGAACCCTGGCAGAACTAGTTATAAGATCTTTGGAGCAAACACAATTGCAATCGATTTTAACTGAAACTAGAATATATCTTAGATATTATTGATGATATCTTTGTAATTTGGGAAGACGTTGATAAATAGGAAATTTTACAAAAGCTGTTTACGATTCCAAGCTATGGTCAATCTTTGCTTTTAGAACAAAAAGAATATTCACATATACATTTTCTAGATGTAGACTTGGAAATAAAAAACTTAGTTCCAAACAAAGGTTTATAGAAAACCAACTAGTACCCCTGTCATCATTCCAGACCAATGATAAATGGTGCCATAAGAAAGCCGCCTTGAGGTCCTATCTGATGAGAGCACTAACACATTGCAGCGCAGAAGAGTTGCTAAAACAAGAATTAGAAAATATTAGAAAAATAGCAGGTAAGCATGGTTTTAGCAATAGAACGATAGATAAAATATACGAGGAAATCCTCAAGAGAAGTAATAGCACACGACGACCAAGTAAATAATCTTCAAATCCAAAGAAATCTTAACGGTCAACTTACTGATTCGTGTATACTGATACCAGATATGTTGAGGCCTTACAATTCCGTAAATAAAATTGTAAAGGAACAAGTAAAAAAGCCAGCATATAAAAGACCAAAAACTCTCTATAATATGCTTAAGAATATTAAAGATAAATATATGAAAAATGAAAGGATGGGTTTATCAGGTGCCCATTCAGAACCTTGATAATGGGCAAAGAGAAGTATATATAGGCACCACAACGAGAAATCTTGAAGATAGGCTGTTAGAACATAAGAGGGACATCAAGAAAGGGAACCTTACTACTGCTTTAGTGAAGAAAGTATATGAAAATAATTTATATTTCATATACTATAGGCTGTTAGAACATAAGAGGGACATCAAGAAAGGGAACCTTACTACTGCTTTAGCGAAGAAAGTATATGAAAATAATGTAAGAATGGACTGGGAGAATACCAGTCCATTCTTACATTATTTTCATATACCCAATTAAACAAATTTTCGATGTAAAAGAGTTAAGAACTGAGGAAGATTTACAAATTTTTAAAGAAAGCACGCAAGGCAAAGTTATAAACGAAAATCAAATGGACGCTGTCTCTAATGCCTGGAAGCTCTATTTAAGGGGTTCCACATCTAATAACAATCTTAACTAATTAAAATTAATTCGTGATGAAAGTTTTAATGTTTAGATTAATAATATTATATTTAATCTGTTTACCTATTTATGCTTAATTTTTACGTGGGCCAAGGGTTCTAATTATAATTATATAATATTTTATTATTTTTTTTAAAGTTTTTATTTAAATTATTTTTATGAATACTTAAAGATATTTTTAAATCCTGAAGCATGTTTAATTTGAAATATGTTCTTTGTTCTGGAATGGAACATTATGCATAACTGTAATTTCTTGTTCTTTTTAATACTGTTAGAGCTGCTGATGGCATTAATTTGCTGAAAACGTTTCTCATAAATAAAATGTTTTGTGGTTTAAAGACTGCTTAAATAGTGCTGTATTGTCTTTACTAATAATATTGAAAGTATTCTGAACCTACCTAAATTCAATCTAAATTCTTGTAAAATGTTTTATTTTATTTGAAAAGTAGATTTATTTTCTTCGAATCTCCCTTCTTTTATTGCCAAGTTATAAAATCCATGTGTTTCCTAAGCTGTATATACACATCATGATGAACTTTGATGAGAATGCACATCAAAGACCATTTATATTCGTCAGCATTCTGAAATTTATATATTACTTTCTGCTTATCTATAAATGCTTTTTGAAAATTAATTTCTTCATATTTTAGACTCTTATTATTACTATCGAATGCTAATTCATAAATAAAGAAGCACGCAAATTATTCTTATTGTTTCATTTTTACTTAGTGTATATTGAAAGTATTCTGAACCTTCATAAATTCAATCTAAATTCTTATAAAATGTTTTATTTTATTCTAAAAATATTTCTTTTTGTTGAACTGTCCTGCTTTTAGTGTCAAGTTGTAAAATCCATATGTGTATTAATTGATTTTACAGCACCATCCTCCCCTACTTCCTGTTTCTTCCTCACCCTTACCTTTCTTTTTTTTTTAAATTGAACTATCCTAATATTCTAACTTATTGCCCTCCTATATTATTTCTTTGTCTTAGAAACTCACTTTGCACTGGTCTTCAGTTTGGTAAGGTCGCATATTTTTCTGATCCATTTTTTTTGTTCGAAACAATCCAATTTCCAAATATATTCCTGATTTTCAATTCAATTTTTTTTCTATTTATTATTTATAATTTATTTTATTTTTCATAGCTAATTCCAGGTTTATTTCGATAGTCAGCTTTTATTTCTGAAAAAATATTTAGCCTAGTATTTTTTTATAGTAAGTCTTTAATGAAAATAAATAATGGATTATAGCATAGTTCTAAACTTCTACGAAACTGCTTATTCTCCAAGTGACAACTTAAAAAATCACATAGTACATTTAGCAGTAGGATAAACAAGCAAACATTTTAATTTTCTATCAGTAACGTTTCCAATATATATAGATACTATCATCAGTTGATCAAAATATTCCAAATAAGAATTACAAACAAATCTTATCTGATAGAACAGAATACATTTAAAAATTAATTTAAAAGTATAAGGTTAACTGAATATACATAACAAACTTTACAAAAGCCTTACTCAATAACATGTTATTATCACGGATGGGGAGGGAGTTAATAAAACAAATATGAGTAAAAACCATAGGGGTTAACAATTTTCTTTTACTGCGCAGCTCCAGGCTAGGCTTAGTTCGTCTGCTTGCCTAATATTAATCACGTTATCAGAATTACTACATTTTAAGATTTCTAGTTTTTCTCTTAATGGCAGATCCTTACGATTGTCAACACTCTTAATTACTTTGGCATCTTTCCAATTTATGCTCATGTCTTTTTCAAACATCCTTTGGGCTAGCGCAGTCACAAGATTGCCTTTGGCAATATTATCTTTATGTTCGTGTAACCTATCCTTGAAGTTTCTGGTAGTAGCCCCCACGTATATCTCTGGTAGGTTATCATCGATGTTGCATAAAGGTATTTTATAAATGCCTGATTTAAAGCCCGCTGCATAAACCTCCTGCTATAACCATGTTTTAAGCCACAATAGTAGTAGTAGTAGTAGTATAGGGAGGGGCCTGTTTCAGCCCAAGCACTGCGACCAACATTGGTCTATTGTGCACCCCCAATCAAATCATCCCAGAAGAAGACCTGTCTTACGAATAAACGACAGTATATTCTTCAATGGGACAAATGCAAGATCCTCAGGAACAGGAAAATACATCCCCAAGAAATCACACCTAAGCCACGAAAGGGCCACTCATTCACACAAAATGTGAAGAGGAGTTTCCTCCTCATACTGACATCTTCTGCACAAAGGGCTATCAGCAAGCCCCATCAAATGAAGATGTCTTCTAAGATGACAGTGCCCTGTAAGAAGCCCTGTAACAATCCTCACTTCATTTTTATTCAGAGAAATCAACTCTGGTTCGCTGAGCACAGCAACCCAAAATGAGAGCCTTAGCCTGCCGAAGATCAGAGGTAGACCTCCAGAAAGCATGATGCTGAGCCGCCAACCAGTCCCTGACAACCTGCCCAAAGACATCCGAACCAATACCCAGGACAGGCTCAGGTCCAAAAAAGGGGCGAGAAGCCCCTTCCCTGGCAAGCTTATCAGCAACCTCATTACTCCCAATCTCCTTGTGTCCTGGCACCCAAACCAGTTGTACCCTGTTCTTAGTAGCCAGTTTCACAATGAGAAGACGGCATTCCCAGACTAGTTTCGAGACAAATTGGGAATTATGAAGTGCTTTAAGAGCAGCCTGACTGTCAGATAGGATAAAAATATGTTTACCAGCATAATCCCTATCAAGATAAATACTAACACATGCAGAAATAGCAAAGGTTTCTGCTTGAAAGACAGTGGCAAACTGCCCAAGGGAAAAGGAATAAAACATCCGAGTCCCTTCGCAGCAAACCCCCGCCCCAACACCAGTAGTGGTTTTAGAACCGTCCGTAAACCAGACTAAACCAC